>JAXGGS010132421.1:0-18804 GCA_035585475.1 Armandia brevis
TCCAGGCCTGGTGATGTAAAATTCCAGGTCTGGACACTGTGATTAAGGGGTGCGGCTTACTATCAGGTAGAGGCTTACTATTGGGGAATTACGGTACATGTCTCTTTTGATGAAGTTCATACATTAAAATACCCATGTTTTCTTCACCTACAAGAAGAACATAATATCACCCCAGTCTCATATGGCCTAGCTATCTACATGTTACATACCATGGCGCAGGCCACATATAAAGGGAGGCGCGCCTCTCTCCGTCCCGCACTGAGTAGAAGGACCCACTTGTAAATACATGTATGTACAATGTAAGCTAATGTACGAATAAGCACTAGACAAGTACTGTTATGTGTGAGTAAAAGCCAGTATTCTACACATGTAAATATTGTTGAAAATAGGGACGCTTGTTGTAAATATAGAAATAGACTAAAAAACAGGGGCAATTTCATAAATATTGAATTTATTTTGGTAATCAGAAAAAAATAGGGCCAGATGGAGAGAAATTGTAGAAAAATAGGGTCACTTGTCAGATAAAAATGCAAAAAAATAGGTTCACTTGTAGTAATTATCTGAGAAGGGGTGCGGGCGGCAAGTCAATTTTTTTTGTTTCTGCCAGGGTCCGTGTGGCAGGTTTTTCTTTTAATCTTTAAAGAGGATGCGCCATGTGTTATTTTATACTGAATAAAAAGAGGGCATTTTTTTTACTGAAAATCAGGGTGCTGGGGTATTTTATTAATCATTTTATGGTACAAATGAACGATTCTGTACCGAAAAAGGAGGTTGGCAAGGTTATCTCTGTCATTTATTTTGATATAACAATAAAATAGAGGGGGGGCCCTGGGTAACAATTTATTAATTTATTTCTGGTGTACCGGTGTAGTAGATCGTGGTAAAGAGAGAAAGCAATGTACAACCCAACACCCCGGATCTCCTTTCTGTCAATGTGATGAATTCACTGATAAAGGGTGAATTGGTTCTTGGAACTTGTACTATGAATTCAACGTTATGTAGGCGTCTTTACTATCATGGTTCTTATATATATCACTGTGATCAATGTACACTTACGATACACACATATTCATTCAGAGGTAAGATTTTGTAGTATCAACCCAAGACAATCCTATCGCGATATTTTATGGTCATTAAACATTTTGGTGGAGATAAATGCTCGAAATATATCAAGAAAAATCATGCTTATCAGTATTGTTCATCAACCAATTATTCTTTGTTTCAAGAGTCAACGTCCCCTGAAGTGCCAAATATGTCTGCAAAATTCAACCGCAAAGTTCCTGAATTCATCAGGCTGTCAGATGATAATAAATCTGTGGAACTATTAGATGATCAGACAGCTGGTACAATATTCAGTTCCGTCCCCTTACAAAATCTCCATGGGAACAAATTCACGATTCGTGCAGACAAGATAGCTAACGTAAGTAAGTTTGGTTATACTTTTCGATTTTCATATAGTGATCAAAGGAAAAACCAGTTACGCAACTGTGATTTCCACTATTTACACAGTTTTATATATGTTCGAATCAAATTTAACATGGTGTTTCTCAATTTTAGATAAATCGAATTCATAGTTTTTCTTAGTGTAGGAACATCCTTCATTTTATTTGTCTAGTTGTATACAAAATGCATGTCGTTTGATCGTACATGAACATTGATCGAACTGGTAATCCCGTGTGACACTTAACAGTTTTAAGAGGGTAATTTATAATAATTTATGAATACTGACTCAAGCATAGTACGCTTAAATTGCAGAATTGTTGTGTGTAACAAATGTAAAATGTAACAGAATGTTCGTACTCTTATCTTAATAGTATTACTGATAAGTGATTGGACATGCATGTATATTATTAGATTATCTGGATTAGGACTGACTAGGTAACTCCAGACTTGTACAAAAGTGAAGTTTATTGTAGAACATGCGGTGTAATGTTTACACTCTACAAATATCTGTATCGAACGGAATCATATGGGGCTCAATCTGGCGGGACCTAGGAGGACCTCAAGTGGTGGGAATGAAAATCTGTAATATTGATATTCAGCAATAAAGCATTTTTGACTTTGACTTTGACTTTGACTTTGACTGACCTGGCAGGACCTGGCGGGACCTTGGAGGACCTGGGAGAACCTGGGAGGACCTGGGAGGACCTGTACCAGGCATCATGACGCTGGGTTGGGAGATGTCGGTCCCATACTCACGGAGGAGATGACAAAGCCATGTCACTGTGTCGCCAGGCTAAGGGCGATGTATTCGGCCTCTACTGTCGATAGAGCTACCGAGGTCTGCTTGCGGCTTGCCAGGTGATGGCGGCATAAGCCAGTATGAAGACGTTGCCGGAGGTCGACTTTCTTTCATTCCTGTCACCAGCCCATTTGGCGTCTGAGTAGCCGACGATCGGCTCGTTGTTCCTCTCGAAGGTGGGGGCAAGATCTTGGGTTCCATTCAGATACCTCAAGATGCGCTTAGCACACGTCATGTGCGTTTCCGACGGGTTTGCAGCATATCGGGCTACTGTGTTGACCAAATATGCGATATCTGGTCAGGTCCCACGGGCTGCATACAAGAGACTTCCTAGAATACTCCGAAACAGGGTCTTGTCAGCAGGTTTGCTGACGCTGTTTTCCCTGATGAGCTGAACGCTCATGTCCAAGGGTGTCGTCACCGGGTACGCCTCGGTCATACCAAAATTCTTCAGCATGTCCATGATGTACTGCTTCTGGTGCATCTGCAGAGTGTCGGGTGTCTGACAGACGCTGATCCTCAAACAGTATTGGAGTTTGTGGAGATCTTTCATGAGAAATTTCTCGCTCAGGGCAATCTTCAGGTGCGTCAGTTGTGCCATGACGTCTACAATGAGGATCAAATCATCAACGTAAATGCTGATAATCGTCAGATTTTCTCCGGCCCACTTCGGTCGGCGGTGCTCTGTTCAAACTCTAGTTTGGTGAGGTACGACTTCAGTTCCTTGAACCAACATCTAGGCGATTGCTTGAGGCCGTAGAGAGAGCACTTCAACTTACAGTAAAGTTCTTCCTTTCCTCGCTCCTCGAAGCCTTTGGGTTGCCTCATGTAGATCTCCTCCTTCAACGTTCCATTCAGGAACACAGTGACAACGTCCATCTGATGAATCTTCATCCCTCTCTGGACTCCCACTGCTAGAAGAGTGCGGATTGACCCAAAACGCGCAGCCGGTGTGAATGTTTCCTTGTAGTAAACCCCCTCTACCTGGCTGTACCACTGTGTTACAAGTTGGCACTTGTAGCCGTCGATTTCTCCCTCTCCGTCAAGTTTCACCTTGAAGACCCACTTGCTTCCTACTGGTAATTCGGCAAGCTCCAAGGGGTCTTGCTTTCTCAGGGATTTGTACTCGTGTTTTGCAGCTTCACGTCACTGTTTGGCGTCACTGGACTTCATTGCTTCAGTCATGGTCCTAGGCTTGAGTCTTCCTATGGCTGTGAACATGTGATGTTCAGTGTCTTCTTGGGTGCAGTACACCTGGTCGTACCCATATCAGATGGGTTGAGCTCGGTCCCTCTGAGGCCTCTTGTGTCGTTCTGGCGCAGGTGCTGGCTGTGGTGGGCAGCAACTTCCTGCATGACTGGCCTGGCGGGCGGATTTGCGAGTTCTACTGTCTTAGAGGTCGTGACATTTGGTACAGCTGCAAGTCGGGCGGAATTGAATGAGAATTCAGACTCGTTAGAATTGATGTCTTTCCTGTTGATTACATGTGTAAGATGCGCGGCTGATGACCGTACTCAAGTGAGTACAACTCAGTCGCTCATCTTATTGAGTGGCAGCTGTCAACCCAGTTGGCACGCTGACCGTTGGGAGTGCGAAGTGCGACCGAGATGTGTGCCAGATGCACGGAACGACCACCGCGGCCCCTGGAAATGAGTCCAGCGCCGAGGTGCGACTTCCGTGAAATACTCGTTGACCGTGACCCAATTGGCCGACCGAGATTCCCGATTGAGAGATCTCGGTGAACGGTGCAATTTGGCGCGACATGCGTGGGCACGGCACGGTATAAAGGTGGCACGCATTGGCTCGCATGGCACTCGGGAATTGAGCGTTACCATAGTGTTTTGAGTACGCAGCTACCTAATAAACACAGGAATGTTTGTACAATGAGTTTTATTGTTATATGTTGACCTGAGAAGCCCCGGGATTCTACACATGTCTACCTGATTCATCCATCAATTGGTAGCCACAGGATCCGCGACTGTAACCAACGAAACACAGCTTCTCCGTCTTCTCCTCAAGCTTCTTCATCTGCAGTTGCGGGATATGTGCATATGCGATGCACCTAAATACCTTCATTGTCTCAAGATCAGCCTTCTTTCAGTACCACGCTTTGTACGGAGTGATCTTCCCTCCTAGTGCCTGGGTTGGTAGGCGGTTGGTGATGTACATGGCGGCATTCACAGCTTCTCCCCAGTACGTTTTAGGGAGGAAGGCATGGTACAGCATCGCCTTCGCTTTCTCAACGATTGCCCTGTTCATCTGCTCCACGATCCCGTTCTGCTCCGGAGTCTGTGGAATGGTCATCTGGTGCTTAATCATCTTGTCACCCAAATGTTTCTTGAACTCCTTACTAGTGTACTCTCCCCTGTTGTTGGTGTGTAAGGCTCCAATCTTCAATCCAAAACTCGGTAATGCTCGCGGTATATTCTTTGAAACGGTCCAGGGTCGGTGACTTGTGTGTCATTGGATAGACAGCACAACACCTCGTCAGATCGTCGATGAATGTGACAAAGTATTTGCTGCCCCCGTGTGTTGCGACTTGTACAGGCCCGCAAACATTGCTGTGCGCGATGCCTAGGTTCCTGGTCGTCTTCTTCTCGGTCAGCAACTTGGGCGTGTGGCGGACCGACTTGGCCTTGGTACAACCTTCGCAGAAGTTCAGCTAGCTGGCATTCGTGATTGTCACCTTCAAGTCTTCTTGTCTGCTGATTACATGACTCATCACAGGTACACTCACATGTCCTAGGCGCTGATGTCAGAGATCAACTTTGTTGTTGACTGCAACACACGTAGTCTCCACTCCTCCTGTAAAGGCTACCTTCTCGGGTCCTGGTCGGGATTGTCTTGCCGGTCTCGCTCTCAATTATACAGGTATGTCAGTCAAAGGACATCTTTCGACCACCGGTTGTGATCGAACGGACGGACATCAGATTGCATGACATGTCAGGAATGTGTAAAACTCAGGATAGAGTCGCATGTGTGTCCGGTTCATCGTTATGGTATAACGATAGGCGCACTCTACCTACCCCGATCGCAGTTACAACATGGCCGTCCCCCAGTTTCATGGATTGGCCTTTCATCAGTGTTGTTCGTCGTTTGTCGGTCATGATGGTCTGGTCCCACGTCATATGACTCGACGCTCCACTGTCGATGATCCAATGGTTTGTTTTCTGATGCTCTTCATTGCGGTTGCACAGAAAACTACCTGGTCGTTTGTCTCTGCTGCCACCATCGCATGAATAGCCTTCAGCTGGGTGGAATTTCCTGTCGGTGCACTTGGGCAATTATGGCTGATATGTCTGATTTTGTTACAGTTGTAACACCTTACTGTGGCTGAAATTTTTGGCTTTTGCGATCCTTTCCTGGAGTGAGCTCCCACTAGGGCCTGATCCTTCGACATTCCAGAGGTGGTTCCCCGAAGAGTCTCTTCGTCGAGAATGGCATTTGTGCGCGTCGGTCCAGGTGATCTTGTCGATCTGAGCTCCTAGCGTCGTTACTAGAGCTAAGTATGAGGTGGGCGAATTACCTAACAATGTCATTACCTGACCTTCCGCTGAGATCGGTGAGTTCATCGACGCAAGTCGATCGGTAATGACCTGCATGTCTCGGAGGTGTTTAGCTGCGTCCCCGCCTTCGACCATGTCCATGCGAAAGTACTTCTTCCTAAGGTGCAACTTCGCGGCTAGGGAGCTCTTCTCGTCCTGATTTGAAAGCGAATGTTCGATGTTCGTACTTACGGACAGCATAATCTTCGTCAGTGCTTTTTGACTCATTTTCTGTAGTATCAACCGGTTGCTTGTCGGTTTCGTCCATGTACCCCCAGAGCTCTTAGTCCAGCAACAAATGTTTCATATGTACCTTCCAGGTCATCCAGTTTGATTCCCCGTCGAGACGACTGATTGACCACTTGACCTCTTGTCCCATCTGCTGATTTTTGACGTTACTCTGCTCGGGTACTTTGTAGCGTGTTCTATCGGTTACCTGGACCCATAACCTGTTGAAGTTATTCTAGGTAAAATAACACAATTCCAAGATATTCTACGGAATACTTTATTCACACGCGATCACGGAATATGTTGACTGCATGTTGCGTAGTGAATTATGCGGAAAAGTTCTTGGTAAAGTTCAGATAATCTACGATGTTTGGACGCTATTAAAACCAAGAATCGAGTCTTCTAAGTCAAACGACGTGTTTATTGATATAGGTTCAACTTGAATATAAGTGAAATCTGGTATAAGTACATGTATTCTTAAACATAAACTCTTATGTGGTCAACACTCTATAGCAAAACTCGAATAAAATATACAAAACTTAACAATCTCTCGTAATAACCTGGTTGTATACGTGTTATACATATTAATAAACATTCGAATATAATCTAACATTTTATTGCTAACCACATTGCGACGTTCTGACCATTTAAACCTCTCAAACTTCCAAAATTACACCTACGTTCGACAATTACATAAGTGCCTCTATCACATGACGACGCTACAAAATACGATCACATGACCCAGATACAGAACCGCTCGTCGCACTACTCTCGCGAACCCGTCGCATCTCCACCAACTATACATTCATCACCGCATTAATAATCACAAACGCTTAAACTTAACTTTAACAATCTAACATGGTTTTGAACACGCAACACTGCATGTGCCTGTTTCATGGGTCGTTTTTCCGGAGGCCAGATTGACATAATTGCGTCTACTTTTGGGCTAGATTAACATGAGTGGGTCTAATTTTATCGCTTGATTGACATGGCTCGGTCATTTTTTAAAAAGCCATCAAATGCAGTCAACATATATCCTCCGTGACCCCCCCCCCCCCCCTCCCCTCGAGGTATAACAGGGCAAAAGAGAAATATCCAGACAAATAGCCAAATATACAAACAAATTTGATAAATGAACATCAATTTTCTGAAAAAAAACACACTGCATGTCGCCCCTCTGTTTTAGCCCTTTCAAAGCCTGATGCAACCCCGATTTCAGAAAAAAAAATTACTTGCCGCCCACACTTTCTTCCTGGACCGAATCAATTTATAAATGTTATGCAACTCACGATCACTTGTTTCAATACTTTTAGATGGTTCTCATGAATTCCCATTCGGTGAATTACATTGGGGTAACCAGAACAGATCCTGCCACACTTATGAAAGTTCCTGAATCAGCTTACAATGTACCACAGACATGGTGTTTTGACCCAGAATTCTCCGTATCATATGAGAACGGACAACGTGTAATTTCAAAGAATGCTGCCAGGGTCCCACAATATGTAGGGGATTTATGGAGTGTGGAGGTGACTCCTGGTGGACATGTTTACATCTATCACAACAAAAGGCAGCCTTTGGGTTCTCCGGTGTTTATTCTACCTCCAGATACAACAAATGTTTGGGCTGTTGTAACAATCGGTTTCACAAGCATTTTTTCAATGACGGATATAGGACTTAAAAAAGGTAAAACAAATTAAAGCTTCAATACATGATATTATTGCATTCTATTCTGAGCAGTTCATATGTGTTTCAGCTTTCACCTAGTTTAATTTAATTTTGATTCTCCATACGTCAGATACAACAGACAGCGGAGACAGGCATACGCTGGCGATGATCCTCCGTAAGCTGAAGGGCATTAATCAAAAGGAACGGACTAACAACCCGTTCGATGGAAAATCAAACAAAGGAGACCAATACATGTATCAATTCGTTCAGGCTCTTGATGACATCACCAGAGTACCAGCTCATTCTGGTCAAACTGATATCTACCCTCGTGATGATGAAAGTTCGTTGAACTTCAGACATGCACATGATCGTCAGTTAAGGTTTTGTGGTAGTCTTAATTATAGGTTTTACCATGTTGCAGAACAAGTGGCCCTGTGGGTGAAAGAAAAATTAAGCGTAAAATTTAGCAACATTGAGTTTTTCCTGAAGGCCATGGGAAGTTATGTGCATGAAGCAAAAGTTTTGAAATGTGATGAATTTGATTTCCTCCTAGTAGTTGACAGGGAACAAGCATACAGCGAAGGATACGAGGTTGAAAGTATATTTGATGGTTTTGATACCGTCTTTAAACATGATTGTGATTTATTGATTTGCAAACGCATTTCTGAAATACCAAACATAAGTTCGGTGTACCCTCATGGACCTGCCTGGTGTGTTGAAATATCTTGGTTGACTGGTGAATATGAAAATACTGTCAGTGTTGACTTAACATTAGCTTTTAGGCAAGAGGGTTTGTCCATGAAGAAATATTGTGAAAGCCTTTGTAAGAATAGATTATTTTCCAAAGTGTACAAGGATCTGAATGAAAATGCACTTTTCGTAAACGTGGGTCCTAAAGATTCAGGATGTACTAGTGCCACTGTGTACTATAGTTTGTTCAACGCACTGAACGACATATTTCCCTCTGCGGTTTGCGTGATTAGAATAATCAAGGTCCTGATTTCTACCATGTTTCCCAAACGGATCACTTTCAGTGAGCTACGAAAGTGCGGATACACAGAATCCAACTTCATCAATTCGTTTGCGATCACTAACTGTGTGCTTAAATACATTGACAATCATCAGGATTCAAAATGGTGGAAAACAGAACGCCTTCCTGATAGAATTGTTGATATTCTATCACAATTTCAAACCAAAGCTGAGCCAGTTGAATATGTTACCGATGGTCGAAAGAATCTAGAGCTAGACATGTTTGATTTTCTTATCAGTGTTTTTAAAAAGGCCAAATACAAGGTTCGATTTGATCACAGATTACCAATTTCCAATCAGTCAGAGAATTGTTTTGCTGTCGTGAAACAAAGATTCTACAAAAAAATTATGACCTATGACACATTTTTAGAATTGATTCGGCCTACAGCGTCATACACCAACACAAACCGAGAGCTTTGGGCTTACATGATCCATGATCACCCTTTGCAATACAACTCTGCTTACGCAAATATGGAACAACTTTTCATATTCAAGAACTACTTGATGAATCAGCTTGACCAATGTCCTTTGTTTGATTACGATGAGAACCAGGTTGAAAGGAAACATATGGGTAAGACTTAAAAGTGTCTCCAGGTTCTTTTTGTATGAGAGACGGTAGTGCAGTCATTTTTTTTCTTTCTTTTTTTGTGGTGCGGCCGACCCCTTAGTATTCGAGTTTATTCGGTGTTTTTTAACTCGGAGTTCGTGCGGCATTACATTTTTTCATTTTTCTTTGTATTTAAGGATAATAAATTATGACTTCACCCACTATGCTCGATGAGCTCATACTGCCAAGCTCAAGTTACATTCATTATTTTCTTATCTCTCTTATCGGGGTGTTTTCACTGATGAGCGATTTTCGGATAAATTGAATGATGCAGAATTTTGTACATGGGGGCCGGAGGTGGTGCAACCTTTTTTTTATTTTTACTCACTCAAAACACACCAAGTCGACAATGGCAACTGTGTCACACATGTTCGTGTGTGACCCAGTTTGCCCTTATATGGAAAATTTCACTGGATTTGGACACTCTGCAAATTTGACATTTTGACACTTTGTCAAAGGTTTAAGTATGCCCACCAGATACAATTTGTAAACAAACTGATTCTGCGACTAAGAATCCGCCGAGTCCCCCCAGAACTCACAAATCGGGAGCAAAAGTTTTCGCTAAGCGAAAAATATTGATGTATATAAACTAGCTGTTGTTATCCCCGCTACGGGTATTGCTAGTAATCCTATGACACGCCTATTCCACAAGAACGCCAAGTTATTCTGTGACACACCCACTCCCTGAGAGCTCCCCCTCTGTCACACTGCTGACATGTGTTTAATTGTTGATTTATACTATGTTGATAATTATTCGCCATTAGTTATCGAGAAGTAGTATGATAAGAGTAGTATTCTGGAACTACAGTGGCTGTCGGTGTAAGAGAAACCGTTTGCAAAATGATGTCAAGCCCGTTGATTGGCTGAAAGCTCTTCTAGTGCAACCTTGGAGCCATATTTAAACCGCTGTCAGTGAAGAATTTGTTCTTCAATACGTGTTTATCTCAGTGTATTTTCCCGAATTACTAAAGTATAACCCTATATATCCCCCAATCTAGGTAAATATCAATTACACAATAACTTGAGACCATTCTAGTAGTATTTATTGATTGTTTAATATACCAAAACACTGTGTAAAATTGATGACATGTGTAAGATGCCGATAAATCACATCTATTGCGATCTCGGATGACCCTGGGTATGTTGTGGATTGATCATTCGCAAGTGAAGGGAGTTGAACTCTTGAGAAGAAGATCGCAATTATGGAGGCTGATGGCAGATGACCGACTGAAGTGGAGACTCGCGACTAGAGAAGCTGTGGGCCGATACCAAGTCATCCAGCTCCGACGTGGAGGCAGGGCATCCTAAATACGACAGTCCAGAACAACTAGAAAGGCTACGGACTCTTGCTGACGAGTGGCAACATTACGTTACAGGTAATGGCGAATTTCGTGTAGTCCCTGAACCCCTGCCAAACGTCCCCGGTCCCTGTGTGCGACCCCCAGCTGACAGACAAGGTGAATGTGCCCTAGAATGCGTCCTGGAGGTAGAGGCTGGAGGCATAGCACGAGGGCACGATCAAGATCAAGATCACGCGCCAGGGGACAACCAACAAGAAGAAGCTGTTAAGGAAGAAGCAGCAGAGGGTCACGAGGAGGGAGTTGTGGAAGAGGAAGCTGCAGATGGTCACAAGGGAGAAGGACACAACGGAGATGATAACAATGATAATGCTGATAACGCCAATGGGCTCCAAGACAACTTAGATAACTAATTTGTCGCTCCTCAACCTAAAGTTTCTGCTCCACAACCTAATGTTATTCTCCCTCAACCTAACACCCCTGTAGTTCCACTAGCCATGAATGTGAACCAATTTGCCGAATGGCGTGCGGCCGAGCTTGAATGAGAGACTCTCAGAACTCTCACCTCGCAGATAGATGTCTGTACGGCACACAGAATGAGGCCTTGTGACAATGGTTAATAGATATTGAGTGGGTCTGGCCCATAATAATGCTCTGCAAATTAAGATTGCTCGAAACAGGGCAAGTAGAGATCTCAAGGGTGAGCTTGAATATGGCCTCAGTATGTGGCACCAGCATGAGAGGAGTGCCCATGGAAGGATCCTGTATGCATGATTGGCATGTGCGTTCCTCTTGTCTGACGAGCAAGAAACCATGCGGTCTGAGCTAGAAAAGCCCAAACAAAGTTGGACTGATTCGATTGTGGTGTATAACCGCAAGTTTAGAGCAGTCACAAGACTGGCACATCCGGTCGCTGCACATAATGCTGACCAGCATGCACACTAGGTTAAGTTCTATGGGAAGGGCATGTATTCTGAACAGGCAGGATATGAAAGACTGCACCACATGAATCGGGAAACTGTTTCAGCAGAATTGGCTGCTATTGATGGGCTGCCTGTGCCTGGACAGCCGATGGCTGAGACTGATCAGCTGCTCCCCACCAGCCAAGACCTACGCAAAGGACTTGCGAACTTGGATGACAAGTATGGGAAAATTAAACAGTCCGTTAATAAGTTGGCAAATACGGTGTCGCATCAGAAAGGGGCATAAAGGATGCCAGAAATCAACAGCAGGAATCATATGCTGACATGTATGAGGTTGCAGGTGTCTATGTTGCTAATCAAGGACCACCTCCTGCAGGTCACATATAATCCAGAGGCCGAGGCAGAGGTCAAGTAGGTCGCGGAAGAGGTAGAGGACCCCATGGAAGGGGCCCGCCTGGAGACACAAGTCAGGATGCCTGCAGGCATTGCGGAGAGGTCGGACACTGGTGTCATGACTGTACCGCGCAATACACTGGTCTGTCACAAAGCAGTTATTACCAACAGCAACCTCCCGCTCAACAATATCATCTGCCTGGAGTTTACATGGCTGCAAACTCCAACACCAGGGGTGAACGCCCCTAAGTTCTTGGCGTAATAAAGAAAGGGGAGATGTGCATCTTGGGTTGCCCTGCAGAGGAGGGTATGTTGCAATGCTTGATACAGGGACAGAAATATCTGTAATTGACTATGGGGTCATCAGGTTTATGCAACAGCTCACCCGTCAGGTGACTCTCTTGACAGTCACAAGAGTGCACCCACAATCCGTCACTCGCGACATACTGCCTGTGGTAGGCCAGTGCACTTTGACATTACCTGGGCTGCCATGGCATAGGTTTGTGGTGGTGTGGAATCTTCCCTCTGCGGTGATATTGGGTGCCAATTTTTGTGCCCAACATCGCACTATGATCACCTTTCCAAGTGGAAGAGTTCAGATTGAAAGGAAATGGGTGCAGGCAGTTCAGCTGCCAAGTAAGAGTGATATAGAGGAGGAAGACATCTTCACTCTGGGACCCAAATAGGACTCTCTGTCTATGGAATTTGAGGACATATTCGGAATGATGACCATCTAAACAGTGGGGCATCATATCAGGAAAAGACCCTACCGGGTTCCGCTACTCAAGCAAGAGGCCGTCAATGCTAGAGTCGAGGCTCTGATTGAGCGGGGAATCATTCAGCCTTTGACAAGTGCATGGGCTGCCCCGGTTGTCATGATCCCGAAAAAGTTAGACGCATTTTGAATGTGTATTGATTACCGCGAGCTAAATTTAGCTAAAATTAAGATAACACACCCCCTGCCAAACATTTGGGATATCAAAAACTCCGCAAGTGAGTTCCAATGGGCGAAGGACCCACTCCTGCTATGCCAGATCAAGTCATTGCAATTGACTGAGATGATAATAACATGAAATTCGCTATACTGAAGGTATGGAAGATAGTGTTCTCCGAATTTATCTTCCCAGGTAATCATTGACCACTGCACTAACTGGGAAGATAAGAAGAATCTGAGCATTTAGGATAAATTCCGAGAACACTATCTTCCATACCATCAGTTGCCCTACATGATCAATATTGACATTGGTAGAGGGTTCAGCTCTGATGCTTGGCTTAACCGCCATGACATCAAACATCAGTTTACCACTGTTTATCACCCCCAGGCTAATGGAAAAGTCGAGCGGGTAAATCGCACCATCAAAGAAATGTTGCCACAGTTGTCTAACAACAATCAGGCTATTTGGACAACAATCCTGCGAGAAGTCATTAAAATAATTAATGCCACTCAAACCAGTGCAACAGTGTTTTCAAATTTATACCTTCAGACTGGCAGAGATCCAAGGTTGCCAATGACATCTAATCTATCAATTGACTCCACATTATATCAAGCTGACAGGGCAGACATTCTTACCATGGTTTTTCGGGATGCATATAGAAACCAACAATTTGTCCGAGCTGAAAATAGGCAACAAATTGATGCTAAGGCCACGGCTCGTGACCTCGCTCCTGGGGACAATGTTAAGTTGGGACCCAGGGTATCATGTAATGTGAATTTTGCGACCCCACCATGTGGGTTACTCATGTTTCTGGGGGAGGAGAAAAATGCATAAACAGGCCTCAGGTGTGACTAGTCGATCCTGATATTGTGTGGGACCAAATAAGGGTGCGCCCGACAAAATTTATGCTCAATCGAGCTACTCATGGACGGAATGCCCCCGTTCTGCCACTTCGGGAGGACCAGGAGCAGGATGCTGACGTGGGAGAATGATTCCCACTGGAGGAAGCACTGCCAAATGGGGACCAAACTGCAGCTGGAGGGCCTCCCCGGGCTCAGGTGGACAACCGACCAAGATGTTGTGGTCGGCCTACCCTTATTATGGAGCAGGCGGTCCTGTCCGACTCACCAGTCCCGTGGATAGCGTGTGCTAATCTGGTTCGAGGTAACTGATGTTTGGACTGAATGTTTTCCACTCGCCCGCTACCACCGGATGCATGTGCCTGTCACCCCCTTCCCTGTTTTGCCCTCACCTACCCCCACTCACCTGTATAACCTCCACTCCCGCATCGCCATGTAACCACTTAGGCTCTGCCAACGGATCCGAAAGTGTGACTTTCTATTTAAGCATTGGGAGGGAGTTGTGAGAAGTTGTGAGACTTACCAAGGTTTCTGATTCGGAAGTTTGAAATTTGGAAGCAAGTGGGACATGAATCATTTTTGGACAAAAGGAATTCAACAATTCAGAGTAGTTATACATGACGGCTTTATACACAGTGGACAGTGATGGGCCTGACTTGTTGTCTGAAGAGGACTGGGACTCGGACCAGGAGGATTTTATTCTGTTTTAACCATATTCGGGTAAGCATTATGTTGCCCAGCCCTCGCCACATCCTCCCTCACCTACGCCTGATGATCCTGATTGGCTTATCTGGATGTTCCTACGGTGTCTTGCCCAGAGACTCCGGTGCCAGTCTATCTGACCCGGAAGGACCAGCCGAACTGACGGAGCCAATGAAGATAAAAACCCTTGATAAAGCCTTTACATGACTTGTTTGGTTGAAGCCGGAGTCATCCCTGCTTATAGGCAAGTACTGGTCGTATCAAAAGATCCTCAAGCCATGCTGACTCAACCTGATCAGTATAATATCAATATTTATGTTGTGTATGTCCATGAACAGGTCCGATAGGTACCTTTTCTGAATCAAAATGAGGTAAGCTCCATTTATCTCTGCCTGAACTGGATCAAGGAGCAAGCAAAAATAGAGGCCAAAGAGCAGGCCCCTAGACATGTGAAGCAAGGTTTGTTTGACGCTGGGGGATGGCTACTCAGTAAAGTCTTTGGATTGACAACTCGAGATGACATGTTGCAGTTAACAAGGATTGTCCAGAAGGGACATCAGCAGACTAGAGCTGTCGTCCACCAGGTGAACACTATGACCGCAACCTTAAATCAACTTGTGGATGCTGAAAACAAAACCCGATGTTATATCCAAACAAACACCAATGCATTGGAAAGATTAGGCTATCATATGCAGGATCTGGGAAAGGAAGTCAATGAGACTTGCATTGAGCTTATCTTGCGACTTCAAAAGCTGCACGGCCTGCAGATGGATACAACTACCATCAAGAGGAAGTACGAGCTCGAGAGAAGGGCGCACATTAATTTTAAGCAAAAACAAATGGTGTTGGAAGGTGGCCAACTTTCCTAGTTGGTGCTTCCCCCCGCGCTACCTCACCAACATCTTGGTAAAGGCTAGGCAAAAGGATCTGGTTCCAGCTTCCATGGAATGGTACTACCAGTTTTGCGAAGTGTGACCATTACAGTAGACAGCAGAAGGTCTAAGTTATATTGTAGAGCTACCTATGACAAGTGCAAACATGGTGAGTTACTCACTACACACATTTCCATTCCGTCTGGGACCACAATGGATCAAAATGGTGGTCCATGAGAGGGCTGGATATGATCAGGAAGATGGGGCCTTGACCATTCTTAAGCAATGTAAAGGTACTGGCCCCATCCTGTGCAAGAAGAATTTGTGTTTTCACCTCGGGACCCCCATGTGAACGACCACTAATCATAGCCAACCAGGATTGTTTTGAGAATTGTAGTATTAAAACAGAAGAGCCGTCACACACCTTTGCATATCCCATAAGGATTAACAAATTTGTCCTTGTAACAGACAATACTCTATTGGAACTGAGGTGTCAAGCCAAACCCAAAGAAATTTAACATCAAACCGGGGGCACACTTGATCACCTTTTTCTCTTCAAACTGTCATTTGCAGGGTGGATCGGGTTGGGTTCTGGACAGTCTAGCCGTTAACCAAACGTCCGAGGAATTGGATGCCAACACGATCAACACCGAAGGATTAGAACTGCCCTTATTTCCGGACCTAAAACTACTCCCACCTATGATAATCAACAAATTACATCCAGTATTCAATTCATAAACTTAAGCTTATGGATGAATTGGCCACCTGGGAGCAACTGCAGAGTCCATCTAATTGCATCTCTATTGTCATAATCACTATACTGCTGCTCGTTATTTTCTTGGAGAAGCTGGAGAAGCTGGAAGGCAGTTGTATGCCTCCAAAGATGGTGTAAGTGCTGTAGACGAAAGAAATCAACCTTCACATTGGGTGACTCAAATGAGGGACGGTCGGGAGATCAATATCCTGGTGATGTCCACATTAGGGTCTTGAACGCCCCAATACAAGGTACTGCTCGGCCACCCGGTTATGGAGACCACCTCGTTCGGAGGGTACCCATACATCCCGTATTGCTACTCAGATGGCAGTATCTGTAGCCGAATCTGTTGCTGCCATCTAATAACACCCTGCTAAAGTATACAAGGCCATTACGACAGATTCTGGCCGCGCCGCCTGCCTCACCCTCTCAAGGAGCCGAGGGACCACGGAAGAAACAATCGACAGAAACAATCACTCTTTTGCCTGACGACCCAGTTACAGCGATGCCTATTACTGACCCACCGCTAATGCCTCATTTGAGACAGAATGATCCCCTGCCGGACAATATCGAGTCACCTAGTAACCATTTGAGATGTGGAGGACTCGAGTAGAAATTATAAAGTCTATGACTACCATCACATAGTGAATAAGCTTAGAATATGAAACATAAATGTGCACTAATTAAGAGACATTATAAGTTAAGATAAGGTACCGCGAGATGTGTAACTCGGTAAGAATATAACTAAGAGCGCATGTGGCAGTCTGAGCTAGACTTAAGTTATATGGAGGCTATTATATAGAACACTCGTATGTATTGGGCATGGTTTACATGACTGTTGAAATAGTTTTATTCATAATTCATACCTTAAGCCTATCCTACACATGTAAATAACATCGTAGTGCATGTTTAGCATCTGTAAAATCTACCATATTGCACACCCATCACTCCCAAAATGTTCATCCTTCCTCCTTTCTTGTTGTTTCCCAGTTTACGTATGAACCTAAAGTTATGTGATGTACATAATTAGTTGGCTATCTGTTTTTGCGTTTTACACACTCACACAGCCATTCCCTGAAAGCCCCTCCACATCCCCCTCCAAGTTTTCCTCTGACACACCCGTCACACTATTGACATTCCAACATTTCTGTCAACTAATAGGTCGAAAATTCCCCCCCCCCCCCCAGAACTCCCGAAATTGGGCACCAAACTTTTTGGTTAGCGAAATTATGTATAAGATTCTCAAATCATATATGACCCCATATGCGGGAAGTCTCAGTCGTGCTGCCGTGCCTCTTAAACATTTAGTAAAGATTATTCAGAAGTTATATTTACATCCTACATTAAGTTTGTTTTAGTCCTTTTATACTTTACATTGTTGAAAGCCAGGCTTTCTGTGATTAAATTGGTGTCCTTAAATTGACTAAATCAGTCCATATTTGTTGTAACATAAATCCGTCTTTTTACAATATAAGCAGAAGTCGAATATTTAAAATGTTCTCATTAAATTGTAACATCGATTTGATCTAATAATTAATACTTTACTTCATGTTTTCTTTTCAGGACTATCCCTGTCAGAAGTGAATTCTGAATCAATGTCAAGATCTAGATCAAGGTCACAATCGAGGTCACGGTCAACTGTACGAAGAAGGACACAATCACAGTCACAATCACAATCATACTTATGGAGACCTTCACGGTCACAGTTACAGTCACGCTCATGGTCACAATACCGATGGATGAGGCCCAGTACTCACACCACAACAAGTGATTTAACACAATTAGTGGCTAATGCTGATTATGAAAGCTATCTTGACAGTGATTTTGGGGAAACCGATTATATTGGTATTTGCAGAATTTGAGTATATTCTAATATACATTTTCCATTATATCGTGACCTTGATTTGCCCATATAAGCAACAATTTTGTAAATGTTTACTTTACAGGACCATCCCTGTCAAAAGTAAGGTCTCAATCGCGGTCAAGATCTAGGTCAAGGTCAATGTCAAGGGCATCCTCACAGTCATCAGGACCAGTGTTTTTTGTGAACCCAGTTTGGTTAGATAGTAAAACGCTTGCTGTCTACTCTGAGCTAGAGTAGCCGCATAAATTGACCCGGCATAGCAACCTAATTAAATAGCTCATTAGAGTCTGTATTTGTATTTTATACTGTAAATAAATGTTATAATATATTATATAACCAAATATTGCACCCATGTATAGTTCTTCAAATGTATGAAAAGAACATTTGAAAGACTTAATTCATGCATTATTCGTCTCAATATGATTTTTTTTGTATCCACATCCTTTTTACCTCGCAGCATGGGCCAGAGACCCCCCGCACCCCCCCCCCCTTTTTATTTGGATTTGAAATAAAACAAAACCCATACCGGCCGCACCCTCTTTCTCAGAATTAAAAATTAAATTAAAAACCTGCCGCTTCCTCCTTTTGAGCTGCCGAACGCCGAAGAGGTAAAAAAAAGTACCCCATCTCCTTTTTAGGGGCGTACCACTAGAAAACAAAGGGGGGCGGGGGGTGTTGGTTGAGAAGAATTTTTTTTTCAAAACTTTTTTTTTTGCTCAATCGAAAACAAACAATTTTTTTCCCAGCAAATCAAAAGCAAACTATTTTTTTCTCATGTTGGAACCTAAAACACATTTTTTCATCATTGATTTAGGCCATATAAAATTATTAAGTTGTTTCTCAGGCCCCGCCCGCATGGGCCTGAGACCCCCCGCCCCCCTCTTTTT
>JAXGGS010132864.1:0-18786 GCA_035585475.1 Armandia brevis
CCCCCCCCCCCCCCCCCCCCCCCCGCCCCCCCCCCCCCCCCCCCCCCCCCGCCCCCCCCCCCGCCCCCCCCAGGAACCTAATAGTAGTATGACTTGTTCCATACCACCACAGGGCACGCTTAACTACCGGCTGTTGAACACAACTACTATAGACTGTGTACAGATATTTCCCTGCTTTATATCAAGTTCGATGTGTGACATGTAGTGCATTACTGTAATCTGTAACCTTTCCTCATAAAAAAAACCCTGAGCTCATCTTCTTTTATTTCTTGCGACATTCAGGTGACATTGTTTCAAGTATTACTATAGAGCGCAGAAAACAGAACAGTACAGGGCTGATATGCTTTTAGTTTCTTTAATCCATTCACTTTCCGCACTCTCGCGACAGAATACTAGGCGTCAAGATTTATATATATCTGTATGATTCATTGTTATTTATCAATGACACTTTTCGTGCGACTGAAACGCGTGGCCTTTTCCTTTCTCATGCACCTGTCAAAAGTTGGTAAGATCATCGACTCGCGGCAGGAAATTCCTGCACACCGCCAGCACACGAACGCCGGGGACATGATCGTCATCAATAAAAGCCGGATAGAAAGAACCCGACTCTCTTGCATGACCCAGCACGTTTGCTTCATACGTTTCTTTTTCGACGCGCTGAGGAATTTCTCGATTAGGCTTGGAGAGGATTGCATGCCCGAGAGGCAGGCAGCCACCACTGCTGGCTAGAGACGCTGCCCGAAGCCTGCGCCGGCGTCTTCCAGCGGAAACACACGTACCCAGTGAAACCTCTCTTACGAATCGATAGCCCCTAATAGGAAATATTATATTTAGAGGCGTTCGCCTAATCAATAGATTGTGTAGAGGGGATGGGGATGCGGCTGGCTGGTCCTTTGTGGAGTCCATCGCCTGGAGTGACGCGCCTGTGTCCGTATTGATAACCAAAGCCTCCCTAATGAGGTGCTACCAGTTGATGCTGAAACTCGGCCTCCCTTTCTCTCCCTCTTTCTGAGTGGGTTTTGGTAAACATCTGCAACCCGGTCTTCCAAATCGATGGCGCAGAAAGGAACGAGAAAGGTTTTCTTTCTAACCTCTCTCGGAAGCTCTTAGAGCAGTGGAGCCGGGATAAAACGCATCGGTCAGCGGTGGAGGGGAGGTATTTGATCAAGCCCTGTGACGGCACTAAATTCAATTATCGGTGATCTATGCCCGTCGCGAGATGACATGTCTTAGGTTAGGCCGCGTTGTTTTCGTGTCGGCAACAAATTTAGCAAATCCCTGATACCATTACCGTCTGTCTTTTTGCCCTAGCGCACTGGCCTCCCCGTCCCAGAAAAGCAACAGGTCGGCCCGCGCTAAGCTCGTGTACCGGGGGCGATGCCCTCCGGCTTAGCAGGCCCGCCCGGAAAGTAACCCCGCCACTAAATCTGAGGATGTTGCATTTAAAAGTATAATCAATAAGGAGAACCGAGATTGTTGCCTGGTTAATCCTCCGGGCTCGAGCTCAAACGGCAGGTGCGGGCCCGATTTATGAATAGGTCCTATCAACGACTGATGTTTTAGCCGTCGGAGTTGGCGAAACTATCATCATCGGCATTGCGTAATTAAGTACTTCAGACAATAAACGTGCTACCATGTCATTCATCACAACAGGCAGGCGGTGTAATTCCCAGGAATAAGCGATGTGATGATTAGTATTGTGAATAGAGCTGATGGTCTTGATGGATTGAAATTACAGGACGCAGCTAAGCTCAATATGTTCGCAAGAGATGGGAGGAGCGAAAAAAGCTTTGACCGAGCATTAAATCTACCTTCAAACAGTTATAAAAAGAATATTATGCTGGGTTTTTTCAGGCATTAACTAGATAAGTTAATTATATGGCTTGGAACCTGCTCATCACCGTAGACACGCCGTTCACTTTTAAAATGTCAGAATTATACATGTACATTATGAAATATACATCAATTTGTTATACTGATCTGTACTGAGCTGCTGCGTTTATTAATATTTAAACGTTTACATGTCTGTTTTACCCTCAGGTAAACTGTCGATTCTGGTCTAATATCCAGATGTAAGCTACTGCAATGGAACATTGTAACAGCTTCCTTTCTAATAATACAGTGCCTGCATTATAGAATTAAAGCGAGCCTCTCTCCCAGTGAGGTAAATGCCCGTGGTACGCCAGTATTCAGTTTAATTGAGAGCTAATGCGATGCCGTAGATGAAACAAGTGGCTTATATGCTATCGCCCGTCTTTTCACCCTATTCTTTTTCATGTAAACATTATATCAATGTCAATCGATATGTAGGTGTTATTACAAAACTTGTGAAAGTGTAAATTGATCGACAGATCGGATGCCCAACTTAACAGGGGCTGGCCATGACGGTCTGCCTGGTCAATACGCCACCTAGGGCTCTCATTACCCGCCGTCTATTGTGTGAGCACCGGAGTGTGGCCTTGGAGAGAGCACACAAACCCGCGGGGTTAGACCGCGGGGGAGGCACGAAACCAATTAAAACCGCAATGACAGAGGTTCGATCGACGGCTAAAAGGGCGTGGTCGGGGATAAACCATCCATTTCTGGCTACCTGTTGGCATCCAGGAGGTGTATACGACTTAAGCTGTGGTCGGCATAGTGATGGTCTATAGTTGTTGTATAGCGTGGTCAAGGGTGTGCGGTGGAATTAAAGAGTCAGTTATAAATGTCAATGCTATATTTACACCGAATGTGTATTAAGCCGGTTTATGATTTATCGGGATAATCTCTCTCATCGCATAAATGGACATTCTATTAATATACGATTTATTTCAGACAATCGTCAGCTGTCGTCATTTATTCCCGAATCGCCGGAACATATTTGTACAGTCTGTAGCAGGTAACTTTTAAAAACGCCACATATTTAAATACAAGTATTCTTGAAATCACAGCAACTAAGACACATTATAAGCGATTTCCATATGTATAACGTTTATTGCTTAAATTCATACATCACGATTATCAACATCTATGTCATGATGTAAGTTCATTATTGCTTTTGATACACGTCATGGTACATGTCAACAGACGATAAATATATATACAATATACCATATATGGTAAAATTCAGTATTGCTTCTCTCTGACTGCTTACTTTCGCTGCTCTAATATATCACTAAATTCTTGCATACATTCGATGATTAGAAACTGCCTGGTAAAATGAATAATCTAAATATATTACTCTAATCTCATAAGTAATATTGCCTCGATGTGGTATTGCTATAAGGTAATAACTAGCGGTGATACAAATAAATAAGTTATAAAGATATGATTATATACATACAAAGGATTCTTAAATAAATAACATATTGTAACATCGGTGGTTCATATCAATACATATATTATATGGCATTTCATGAGCGATATATCTTACTAGAAGTTGTAAAATCATTGCTTTACATTTGGTGCATTTAGAGATATAC
Source organism: Armandia brevis (assembly GCA_035585475.1). Classification (NCBI taxonomy): domain Eukaryota; kingdom Metazoa; phylum Annelida; class Polychaeta; family Opheliidae; genus Armandia; species Armandia brevis. The sequence continues at coordinate 3,462 of JAXGGS010132864.1, forward strand.
GTTGTATATTTTAAGAGTTGATTCGCATATGAATATAATAATTATCGATTTCATTAAATTAAACATATACGATTCGTTTGCACAAGTCACAATATCATAAACTAGAGCTCGTTGTGAGATAAATTAGTCGAGCTGTACACATCGATAATAAAATAGGCCATTGTAAATTGACTTAGAAAAAGACTCTCTCTAACCTTCCTGTCATACGTCATAAAAATACCAACAAACTTTATGGATATGATATCTATATTCTTCTTTAATAGCGTGAAGTTACATTCACAGCCACTTCAATCACCAACAAATCTAGCTAATTACAGGTTTGGCATAAAATTACCTTTCATTATTGCCTTTGTGACCAGAGATGGGCAATACATCTTGTAACAAGCTGAGCATGAGCGATTGCGGCCTTTGATGCCGTAGAGGCAGAGGGGAAAAGTTTCCACCGCTTTCTTTGAACAAAAGCGAGAATCTTGTTGCTGATTTGGATTTGCTGCTTTCCTGCAGCTGTCATGGTTTCTGGCGGAGGCACCCAGCATCAGGAGCCTGTAAGCCCCGTGTCAGCAAGAACCCTGATCTCTGCTGCTGTCTAACCCCACGGGATCCCCCCTCCCTTGTCCTCTCCCGCTGTACATTCCTCCGGGAAACGCCCAGCAGACGACTTTGTTGCCGACCAGTTGCCTTGTCAGACAATGGCGGGAAATCTCGACAAGTCACGTGCCGTGAGCTCGAGTTATTGCCGCTCAATGGCGCTCCGAGCCACATTTGTCAGGGTTGACGGGAGTGCAGGAATGGCCCCGCTCCTCTGACAGATCACTGACACATAAAAGATGCAAACTTTCAAAGCCCGATTCCCGATATAAAGCCCTGGCCGACGACGGTAATTTCTCCCCAACAAAGCCGACTCGGATTTCGACATAATTCCGCATGATTCTATTTTACATCATTAGGAGGCCATCAACGCAAGCTCTTTGCCAAACCGACAGCAATACACCGGCTTTTGTTATAGCATTGCGTAGGTAATATTAATCAACGTCGGCCATGAAAGTCCCCACGGAGACAATAGATGTAAGGGAATCATGGCAATTTATGGGAACATTCGGTCTGTAAGGCGCAGTTGGAATGCCCGTGGGATCGATTTTGCGACAAACACCCTGCGCTGGCTTTACACCGGTGGCTCTGCCCGGTCCTTAGAGGCCCGCTGATAGATGCATTCATCTGCGGCGGGGATGCCTGAAAAAACTCAAAACAGGCGAAATGCACGAGTGATGTGTGCGGCTTTCTGCCTCGATTGGCCCGTTCATATCCCGCCAGGGATGGGTGATTCATTCCCTACTCAACGTACATGCGCAACAGGCTCCGGTGCCTGCCCAGCCACCAGAAAGCCATGATTGCCATGATTCATTTCTAAATTGAATTTGCCGAGTATAGAATTGCGGTGGGAAAGTTACATTTGTTATAGATCGTCTGCTGTGGGCGACTTGCAGGCCGGCCGTGCTCCCATGGCTTCTGTTTACGGCGTCTGTGGATTGAGGGAGCCCGGACTCCGCGATGGCTGGGGATTTGGCGGGAATCGGAGCGAACTAGGCAGACGACAGACTAAAGAAGGAGACCGCAGATGCCTTTATGGGCCGCAGATATGATCACACGCCAAAGCCGGTGATTTATGCTATCAGAGTTCTGGCTTCGGGTTGCCGTCACTAGCCAATATATTTTGACTGGTTGCGGGTTGAGATCTGATACAGATGACCACGCCCTTGATCTGAGTCCCGGATGAGGCGCCTATCTGCGGGGCTATCGGGGGCACACGCTGGTAGGGCACTAAACTTATCTTTACAGTTGGACACTCAGTAGCATTATGCAGATAGAGTAGGAAAGAACTCTCTGCTACATGGCAACAGTGTACCTCGCACAATCGATTGGGTTTAAATTCACCGTGAGGCAGCCTGATTGATCGTAGACTAGGTGAAAGGTCCCCCCTACGCTCTATGTGTCTTCCCTTAGATAGCGGTTATCTTTGCTTCTTAATTTCCCTTGAAATAATGTCGCCGGGAGCGGGATTGACATTGAGACGAGATAAGAACAGGACGCAGTCATTCACCGGTCGTCATTTTCCCATAAGCGAGGGGGAAATACGAGCCAATATAACAACAGCTATTGTCCCGATGGCTACAAACAGCCTGACTAGAGGGCCACTCTGACTTACGGTACAGTTTTACTGGCTACATGGCAATCTATGGGTGAGTGTGCTATCCTAATGGAGAGTCTGCTGGGAGGCCAGCTGGGGAGGCAGAGCCACTGCGATATCTTGCCGCATCCTCGGTGCATCCTTCAGGTGACACGATGACGAGGGCAGCTTTGTTTCTGCGCGTGGAGCACTGCTTCACCAGCTGACGGTCCAGGGGCAAAATGTCCTCCTCGGATCCGTTGAGCGACTAAGATGCATCAGGAACGCAAAATTTGCCCTGGGGGCGGCCATTTTACTCGGATTCTGAAGCGTCCTTGAGACAGGCCGATTCATAGTGTTTGTTGAGATAGGATTTGAGGGCGAACGACTTGTTGCATCTCTTACACTGGTAATGTTTAAAGGCCGAGTGGGTTTGCATGTGAGCTCGAAGGTTTGACCTGTCGGCGAAGGCTTTCCCGCAATGAGCGCACCCGTACGGCTTGTCTCCCGAGTGCGACCTCATGTGACCTTGAAGTAGCCAAGGTCGTGAAAAAGACTTTCCGCAAACTCGACAATCGTGCTTAAGTTCATGCGTCAGCATATGCATGCTGAGAGCCGGCATGCTGACGTACACTTTCGTGCAGTGGGGACATTTCTTGGCCTGTTTAGAATCGAGACTTCGGTGGGTCTGCTTGTGTCGAGAAAGGTTTGATGACGTGGCGTAATGCTTCCCACATTCTGTGCACGTGAATCTTGGTTTCTTATCTCCCTCTACTGCCAGCGGTTCCGGTGTAGTTTTACGTTTCTTTGAGCGTCCATCACTGATGATAAAAGCGTCATAAGTGTAACCAACGGTGACGTTGGATTGAAATGATTTAGCATCGTCCTGGTCGTCTGTTTCCGTCTCCGAGATGCTCGGCGTTTCACTCACGCAACTCTCAGTTCCGGTTGATTGAGGTGAGGTGGGGCCACTTCCGGGCGGGCAGACGCTCTCGGTTTCACTTCCGCCCTCGCTCTCGCTTTCCGATGCTTTGCCCTCGACGCGACTCTCTTGGCTCGGGGTCACGCTGATCAACTCCCTGATGTAGCCTGCAAAATGGACGAGGAATTAGAATTAAGACGGGCGGTGTTAAGGGATTGGGAGCCGTGCTCCCCGCGGGGTAATTTTCAAGGTGAATGGGCGCTACATGGAATGGGCTTGATGCTCGGGGCAGCATATTAGTGCAAAGTCGCCTTCCGTGCACTTCAAAGTGTCAAGTAACGGGATTTAGCGGCAGTAAATGAAGGCACAATAATGAAATATGTGTTCAATACCGTTGTGCTCAGCCAAGCTTCAAATCAGCACAAACGGAGGGCAGAAGGTGGCGGCTGAGATTCGGCGAGATTTGGCGTGATTTGTTGCTTCCCCCCGGCCGGGGGGAGCAGGTGGTACAGCAGAAGGGCAACAGGTGACGTGAGACTCTATCAGCCGAGGATGGCTCCATTTACCCCGTCGACACACCCGCCTTCTGGGCCCGGCCCAAGCAGACGACACCGTGTCGGCTTCCCGCGCTTTCTACGAGGCCCGTGACCTCGAGGTCACCAACGGCTCCCACTGGCTGTGTCTCTACCGAAGCTCGGGTCCAGGGGCAGGTGCGCTTAGCCACAGCACAATACATACCGATGAATACCACTCTTGCATTACATGACAGCTGAATAAAATACATCGATGGAGTTAGAGCCGAGTGAATGTCAGAGGTTTGCCCGAGGCTACCGCTGCTGGGAGATGATGCTACTGTGAAGCCGGGCGAGGCACGGCTAAGCTCTCAGACTCTCTCAGACTCAGGTGAGACAGCTACCTGATGATTCTTTAATGAATTGATGAGCCACAAATTAGAACACCTGAGCACGGGCGCTACCTGTGTGGGGGTGCGATTTCAAAGCGGCTCCCCCTCTGTGCGCAATCCGAGCCGGGCTGCTGCTGCTGACTGGTAAACACTCTTCTCCACAGTAACCGCGGAGTCGGGTGGCCAAGGGCGATTACAAATCTACCGTAAGGCCGCCATGATTAATCAAATTAGTCTCTAATTATCCGCCTTTCAAAGAGACGTTCACATACTTATTGGATTCGACGCCAGCCCTGCAGACCTGATCAGCCTCCGATGTCAGTGTTTTATCCACAGTTATTAGACATTCGTTACACCACCGATGGCGAGTCTTAACAAGGAGAGAAAAGGTTGACTTTAGGACGCCACCGCCAGATCGGTTCCGAGCAGGAGTCTGCGTGCCAAACGGCTATCAATTGTAGGGACTTATCCCAGAAGGAATGATGGGCAGACGGACAAAATCTACCACGGCAACTGTGTGTCGGCTGCCCCCTGATTGGCCGTGATTGGCCAATCTTAGCGAAATAAGCACTGGGAGAATGGGAGTAGGGTTTCCGGCGATGTCATTCCTCCGGTCAGGAGCGTCATTAGCGACTTTGATAGAACATTTATGGCCTCAGCAAAAGCTTATTTACTATCAATATAGAGCGCGGAGGAGCGCTGATGAAAGCCGGCGAAAGACACATCGACGAATTTAATGTCATCTTCTAGCATTTGAACTCGCATGTAGAGATACATCAAAAGCTTTTATTTTTCCCGAGCAGCCATCGCCTGATTCCTACCTCGCCTGCTACGCCGTGAAAGCACGAGACCGGGGAGAGTCGTAGAAAAGACTCGGCGCCGCTGTAAAGCCCCCCTCAAGGGGATCCTTTAACAGGGCCACGGCTCGAGCGGCATGTTCTCGGCCCGGGTTGCCAAAGCACTCGGCAAATGAGGACAATTACCTGGCAATAGCTCATTATGGTAATAAAAGCCTTTGATCCCGAAGTAAAAACGTGTAAGGTAGGGTAATAATACATACCGTTACATAGCCTGACTGGCACGATTGGTGAGAGTGGGGTGTAGGGGGCTACAGCGTATTCCGTCACCGAGGGAGGGAGGCCTATGTCCCGGTAGGTCTTGCTGTACGACCGGGGGTAAGGATCCTCCCCCCGTCTCTCCGCCTTCTTGATCAGGAATGAACGTGGCATCCTGCCAAGCACTAGAAACTCCCCTTTAAGGCTCCTCAAACTCGACTGACAACACGATGAAGGGGTGTGACACTGGATTTACTCCGCCCCTTGTTTTGCCTAGTTTTCTCCGTAGCCAAGGACGGGTTCCACCCGGCGCGAGAGTGCTGAAGTCTTTACTAAGTGAGTCACGGGGTATCACCAATAATCTGCTATAGTGCTCCTCCACAGATCGATGCGGCTTGCTCCGCGCTCTTATACGCGCCAAACTGTTGCTTCCCAGAAATGTGTTGCCGGTGTGGTGGTGGCTGTGTGCCTCTCTCTAGCGGTGCTGCTGCTGCTGCGGCGGCGTCACGGCGGTCAATGATGTGACAAGTTCCCGGCACTCCGCTTTTATCCCCCTCGCCCGGCTATCAGGTGCACGCAGCCCTAATGAATATATTTAAAATTAATCTGAATGCATCTGGCCGGGGAGGGCACGCGCCTGCCCGCCGAGGCATGAAGACAAAGGGCGGGGGCTCGCCTGAGTGGCCGGACCCGGCGTGCCTGCCTCGGCTTGTGTTCCTAATGCAAACCAGCGCGATGGAAAACGACCCGCCCCTTCCTAGAAGGGAGCAGATGCGCCGGGGAGGACTTGGCCCTGTTATCACGCTCCCTGGCTATTGTCTCGTGTTTCCCGGTGTCCGTTTATCATAGCACCCTCCCCGCTCCCCAGCAGCGACAACTGGAAACCACTGCAAGCAGCACACGTACAATCATTACATTATAAGTTCAGCCATCCATACGCGGGATTAATGCCTCCGATGCCAAATCTGACAGCCTCTGGCAGCAGGCTTGCGTACACAATCTAGCCAGATCTCTACGCGAATAGCTCTACAAGGCTGTGTGTATTCCCTAGGAGGCATTTCATCGCAAACACACGCGGTCGGATCGATAGAAACGTCGACAACACCGAACCTCCCTTCCTGGATTCGCGGCATGCTACTTTCCACGAAACCGGTGGAATATAATGCCTAGAAGGCGAGATTGCCGGGCCAATGTTTCCCTCCTTCCTCCAGACCTACAATAACCCCACGGGGCCACCGTGATTGAAGAAAAATCTCTCTTCTTATTAGCGTTAACGAAAAAAATAAGGAGCTCAATAACTCTTAAGAATTTGTAAACTCGCGAGAAAGCCCGAGAGGTAAATGTGAGCGCAGATAAAAGGGCCTAGCGCCGGAATCCTTTTTATGTGAATTAAATTGGTCGGAAGATGCAACAGGCAATGCTTTCTAGTGTGCCTCAAAGACTGCCTCGGAGCAACAGTTTTTCCTCAGCGAAATGAAAGACGCATTCATTTGGGCACGCCGAGACCAAAGCACGCGGTAATAACTAACACGTCAGGCTACAGATAATGAAGCTTAGGGTGTGTTTGTCAAAAGATCTGTCCATAATTGCTTTCTACAGATCTTCCACGGGGTCACCGGGATTTCTGGGGAGGTAAGAAAGACTTCGCGGAGCACGTGCCCGCAGAACACCTTTTCTCTCGTTAATCCAGTCAAGGGAACGAGGTCATCGCTAACTGGAGGTCAAAGAGAGGTTCCTCTGCTCAAATCATCGCACGCTACGCCAGATAGAAACCCCGGCAAGTAATGGCGTAAAGAGCCTCAAGACCCAAATTCACAACACAGATGCTACAGGCCATGATATATTTGGAAATATTGATTTATTCCCGGCCGTGGTAGAATTTTCATCACATACATTCATCTGGTGGCCAAATCACTGCGTCAGCATTTTGTCACGCTTCTGGATTCAGCACTCACCCCTTTCCCTTGGCCTTCTCCCCTCGGGAGGAGTAGACGAAAAGACATTACCAGCGTCGGGAGTCGGCCACAAAGAGCAGATCTCATCGCGTGATTCCTATCAGATTTCTACGGCAAGTCAAAGCTAATCGACAAATCCCGTTCACCCAAAATATAATTTTCCTCCATAGAGCCCGTCTACGAAATGAGCCGAGTAACATTTAGTTTGACAGGTGGCAACTGGCTTCCCCTTTCTGTTCGCGTGATGCGCCCGCTTTCCCTCCGTGTTCCGTGAGACTCGCTGACGAAGCTTGTTTCGGCGTTGTCTATCTTTGTAATTCTATAAAATGCTCGCAAATTGGTTGTCTTTCTTCATGTTTCCTTGTATTTTGCGGAATAAATTGCATGCCATATTTTGGCGCTGGCCCCGACAACATGGCGATATAAAGACGTTTGGGAAGCGTTCAGGAGACTGCTGTCTGGTGATTGTCGCACAGATTTCTCTTTATTGAATATTTGTGGAGAAATGAATGTAAAGTGCTTAGCTTATGGCGGCAGTATTGGGCTTGTTTTGATGAAATTCTATCACAGAATTACTCATGGTTTGCTCCATCATTTGCACATCATTTCAATAAAAGAATCAGCGTAATACCCATGTAGGTGAAATACTGCACGTCTCCGGATTCTTCACCAACCCTTAAATCATTTTCACACTCAGTAACGATCATTCTAAATGTACTATCCCAAGAGAAAACTGCATAATTCTGACCATTTATACTTATTAGAAGCAAAACGATGATGAAATTATGAGCTTAATAATGCTAATTTGGAAATGAAAAAAGATTGAGCTGGGCTGATGGCGATTCAGTGTGACTCAGAAGGAGACTCGTGTCAGTGGACGCGTGCCAGGTGTCAGAGGTCATACCATTCACCTTCAATGGCGAAAAGATGAACTTTTACGAGGACAATGCTTGATTTATGATGCTTGGAGTATCTTCTGAATACCCTGGCCTTTGTTCTTTCGCTCTTTTGTCGACTGTCTCCTCCCCACACGACTTACCAATGAACTTAATCAGTCAAATGTAGGGAACTGATTGGTCGGGCTTTCGCGCCGATCGGGTCATCAGAGGCAGACGACAGGCAGATTAACCCGCCATTAAAGGTAGAGAAGCTTTGCTCTTCTGACACACATTAAACATAGACATGCCAACTTCTCGGACCTAAGTCGATTACCGAGGATAATGTTTCTGTACGGCACACTCCGCCAGCCATTTTCTGCGGCGCGTTCTTTTTTTAGGTCAGGACTCGCTGAGATCACGCTCGCCGACTTCAGAGAAACAATGCAATTATAAAGAGTGGCAAGGGAGGCGAAAACTGCCCGGCGAGACGTGAATCACATTTTCATCATAGCATGCGGCAAATCTTTAAGCTTTCACGGCGCGAGCCACCGGAGCCTGTATCAGCCTACTGAAGCCGAGCGGCTTGAAGCAACAAGAACAAGGAACATTGGTTGCCACTCCGGTTATGGATCGATAACACACCAGCCAGAAGAAGGACAATTCGTTTTGTTCCCGGCTCGGCCACCTGTTGGACCGACAATCGTTCTCGCCGACCGAAACCGCCGGGCATGAATAATACATGCGCCATTGTTTTAGGGCTGGGGAGCCGGCAATCGAAGGCGCGGCCATCAAGCTCGGTATCTGCCGATCAATGCCCATAACACTCAATCCGGACCCCCGGTCCAGGGTGCTTAACGATTCATGACACAACTGTTTAATATGATGTACAAACAATTTGTCCGGCGCGAGCATCTATGCGAGTTGGGCGGGTAAATTGCCAGAAATAGACTGTTAGTTATGAAATATTCATACGCGATGTAAGAGACAGATGAGTCTTGTTGATAGAGCATAATGAAATGGAAACGTAGCGGGTCATACAATCAATCAACTGATCATCAAAGCGTCGTCTGCTCAAACGGGATATGTAGTTGCGTGTGTGCAGCACTCATTAAAAGCGTCAATAAATGCTTGGCAAAGGCAAATTGCCGTATAGAGACACGGCGAAATAGAAGCTGGAAGCCGAATGAGTGAAAGTGATAGGCTGCAATCAGACTCCCAAAGCGTTGTTATGAATGAAAACCCGCCATGTAATTATTGCATAATGGCCCGTATCAAAATTACAATTTGTTTTAACGACTGATAAAAAATTCAGATTTGATTGGCGCAGCGCCAGATGTGGCATGCCAGGTAAAACAGAAGCTTTTTCTGATGAGATCACATTGTTTGATTAGTAATAAAAACTGACACAGATCCATCAAGCTCGTCGCCCCAGACGCGACACGAGCGCGGACTTAAACTTTCAGCACTCGAGATACCGATGTACGCGAAGGAGTGGAGGTTATAAGGGTGAACAGGTGATAAGTGCCAGCGGAGGGAAAGTGGTCACGGATGACGGAGCAGCAGGCTACCACCTGCCCTCCCGCTTCCCAGCGAGCCAGGTGCCCGAGCCCCACAGCAATCACTAACGGTACATTACTAACACACACGAGAATAATAATTACCCGTCAACCGGTGTTTGTAAACAATCAAACAATAAAATCTCTCGCCGGCATGTTAAATGAGCTGATGAGGGGCTTGGACGTGGCCCATGTAGAAATCTAAGGATATTGACATGCATCATTTGGTGGACAATGGTCTTCATCAGCTGGCATTGTACACAAGTCATGCTAATAACTACCTTAAACAATCTGAATTCACTTCCCAACTGGCGTCAAACTCTAAAGGCTTTTATCGTGGCATTCATTCATAATCTGATTTGTGCAAATGTAGGGTGCATGGAAAGTCATTCAAACTGCATTTTTTCCATTCATCTTTTGAAATCACATCGGCTGCTTATCAGAAAGGCGGGATGCTGAATTTTGAAACATTTTCCCAGGAAATCAGCGCCGGGTCAGCGTGAGAACCTCTCAGACTTGTCACAATCGTGCAGATGGACTGCGCCTAGAAAAAGCCGCGAATGAGTGAGGCGAGGCGGGCACAATGGCGGAGGGGCCGGTTGTTCATTATCCGCGATCGGGGGTGTCCCTACCCGATAATACGCGCGAGCTAATGGCGGACAACTGACACGCGGATAATAGTCACATTTTCTTGGCGGAGCGTTTAATTCCGGGGATGATGAGTTGATGGGCTGGCTATGGACGAGGGAGATAACATTGAGGGGGTGACCTGTTGAGTTGGCGCGCTGTCAGAACGGTTCCCATGGTGTCGTCTGCTCTAACAGCCTGTGGGGTGTTGGCGCTCTCCTGTTTGTCCATGGTAACACCGACAAAAACAAAACTGTGTCAGAAAAATTCAATCGATGAAAGTGACACTCCTTGTATCGTCACATTCTCCCCGCGAACGCTCATCAATATTTTATTCTGAGGAAAATCTATCATATTTAGTTGACATTTTTATGCCATTATTTCCACCATTTAAACTAGGACAAAGTGACACTGGTGAAGCCATTCACATCATGTACCATTATTGGCCTAGATAAATGTGTCTGTTCGCTGTTTCCAGTCTTCACAAGCTTGTTGCTTCTATCCGGTATTGTTATGTTTAGTTTGGAGCTGGGGAGAAGCCCAACAAGGCCCAGCCCTCCTTTCCTGCCTGCTGAAGCCTCTCCGTGATTCAATGCGAAACGGTTAATGCGACCGTAATTCAATACGAGGATTAGAAATCCCACAATACGCTCGCATATTTTCCAATACGTAAATTGGATGTCAGTCCAGCTTTTCCTCTAATTAACCTGTCAAAACTCATCTCCTAATTTCCACTGATGTTATTTGAGATAAATATAACCTAATCTGTCGTCAGGAGCTGGTAGATTTTACCCGCGCCGGAGCAATTATGGGTCTCATGCAGGCAGCATTCTGACATGACAAGGATTACTGGTAACACGTTCTACTGGATAATCTTTCATCATGAGCATGCAGAGACGCAGGATATTTGAAGGTCATCCTTGTCATGTCAGCTCGGCGCGTCCTTCTTTTTCCAGGCGGCGTGAGATGGCTCGTGTCAGTCAGACAGCTCAGTTTTCGCCGCATAAATACTCGGCAAACAAACGGTAAACCTTAGCCCGAGCCTCTCCCCGACAGCCTCCTCGCCGCCGCCACAAACAACCTCGCCCGTTATAAACAATCTGTTTATTTTGCTCATTCACGGAGGGTTGAAGGGCGCTCGAATAAAGTGATAGGTTCAAGTCTGACGGCCCGGGAAGCATCCATCTTGGTCAATGAGGGAGGGTGATGGGAAAGCAAATGAATAAGATCGATAGTATTTTGACAGTGGTTTATTGTAAATCACGCATTCTAAAAACAACTCGCAACCGGCGGACTTTAAACATAATATTCCGCCCACTGCACCCAATCTACAGAAACAGAAGGAATAACATTAAATAAAAAGTGAAACAGAGGCGGTGATTTTTTGGTTTTGAGTGACGGTTCCGATAATCACCAGTTGCCAGACCTCTGCAACAGGTACGAAGGCCTGTTGTGTTGAGCTGGGGAAGGGAGTAGAAGGCCCCCGAGCTCTCTGATCTGCTGCCTTTCAGATAGAACAGGGCGTGTCGACAAGGCACACATGTCAAATGTAGAGATTTAGCCAGGGCTGCTGCCGAGTAAAGCCTCCCTGGCCTAGCATCATTGTTTCTGCAGCCAAACACGAGGACCCTGGTTCCCCTGGGAAAATCCGTGCCCAGGGATCAACATCAGGAAATTGCTTAGCGTTTCCCGCGTACAGTAGCATCTCGTGTCGTCTGCCTGGGTTCTGGCACTTCCGACAGCAAACATCGGCCATAGTTGTCGGGCACGCTTGGTCACCACACCGTGTCCGCCCCAGGGAGGGGGGTAAATCACACGCATGCGTCGTCAATCGGCACGTGGCAGGCACACGCTCGATGATAATGGACGGTCACGGGTAGGGGATCGGTAAAAAGAGACAGTAAATCACATGGAGATATAACGTACCTGCGGTGATAGTTTAAAATACCCAATTACATTAACATATAGAGCTCACGTCGCTTGTAGCCACCAATCATGGAATTGCCTTGAACTTAATGTACTCTCTTCTTACACAATTTATTGATGCTTCATTCATTTTTTATCGGAGACTGTTATCATTTGTGACGGAGATTACATATCGGCAGACGTCCTGTTGTTAGTCCATGAAGATGACATGTTTGCGAGAGAGTATGAAATGTCATCAGCGAGCTCAAATAATGGAGTGGAAAACCGCCAGCAGTTGACCGAACAGATATAAAAGGCGAGGCTCGTGTCCGTCGCATTAGCAGACCATCCAGATTTATGAACAGACGCCACAGTGTGACAAGACACGCGATGTCGCAAAACTGTCGCAAACAGGCGGGTTTAAAAAACATCCTAATCCCCCCCGCTCATCCTCGACAAACGTTACCTGAGAGGTATCGGATTAGCGGATAAGACCACGCGCAGCGCGGGTACCTGCAGTAGGCACTAATCCGATAAATTAGCGTCTGAAGCCGCATGAAATTGGATGGGCTCAATTGAAATAGGGTTATGAACGTAAATCAGAAAACCAGGATGGTTTAATAAACTTGTATACAGTCACGAATGTTGTTCGTGTTCGATATAAAACGACATGCATTTATAAGAATATTATGTTTTGATTCAGTGCGCAGAGGTATGGCTGTGGGTTTTTAATAGTACAAAGAAAAGAAACTGAAATGCGCATTGCTACTTCCAAAAATAGACTGGTACACAGAATATAGTCACTGGTTTATGTAAATTTGGATAATGATTATTAGTTTACCCGCAGGATTGCTTTCACCAATTCTACCTGTAGCGCCAGTGCTGCACATGATTTCTGTGATTGCTATTACTGGTGTCCTACATGTATATTATTAATGGTTTATCGCATGCGATCTATCAATTCCCCCATCGATCCAAAACTCCTCTCAGGTGACAATCACCATTAATTTAGCGACACCAGCCTCCGCTGGGTTGTACCCAACGATGATGTATTAAATAAAGCTTTTATGACTAGTTCTATTTGCTGTTTGCCCAGCGTAAATACCGTTTTTTACGAGCAATAATCTGGTGGGAGATGCTTTAATTATTTAAGTCCTGTCTGATGTGTGACAAAGAGGTTGTCGTAAATTACCGAGTTTGGTCAAATCTTAAGCAACGTGTGGTCTCAGCAAGACATCTCCTCTCCGTTACGAGCCATTATAAAACTCCGGCTTGATGCTTCTCCCAATCCATGCATCATAATTTGCTTCTTTCCTTGTGAATATTGAATGTGTAATTCGAAACTTAATAAGAGGCGAAAAATGAGACGAATGCTAATTAGCGCGCCTGACTCATCGCCATATCATGGGACATGCAAAGAACTTTCGCCCGATTGTCGGAAATGCTTCTCTTTCATTGCATTAGGCTGAATTTTGATTGGTGTTACAAGGGGTCGAAACACGTGATGAGGGAAACACCTCGGTTTTCCCAGTTGAATCTGATCCTGACTTTGGCCGAGAAATCACAGTTGTACTCAAAAAGATTTGCTTTACTCGGAATCTCTGAATGAGAACTTCTACTTTTGTAATGGATTCTTTGATGTGCGTAATGTTGCTTTTATAGGCAAATGTAGGAATTCGCTCGATCTTAAGTGGGATGCGAACAGGTGTCCACCTGGTCTCAAAGGACCCGTTTGCATGTCTGCGTGCCCTTCTACTTTCTCTTTGTTTGGCCAGACTGTCGTCTACTTTTGTCAAATTTCATTAACAGTGCACTTTATTGTAATTATGAGTGAGTTAACTGCATTTCCTCGCATATCTGCAAATGCATTGTCATCACGGGTGATGCAAGGAGCTCACTCGGAGCAGGCAATACAAGAACTTCCGAAAGAGCGCTCGGGCCATGCATTATTCATCTGCTTTAATTAGTAATACATATCACTGCGGCGTAGGAAGGAATAAATCATGCAGCCTGCTCACCTGTTTGGAAATTTGATGAAATATGTCATCACCAGTGAAATTAATACGGGTCTTCGGCGGTTTAAATTGCTCGAAATTTATAGCTTGGAGCGAGAGGGACCATATTTCAGATGACACACGCCCGTTTCCCAGGGCAAGGAACAATGGGCAAGGCTGTGGACAAAAGCAATTTAGTTAAATCACGGGGTGAAGCAGCAATAAGGCTTCAAGAGCAGACACTATGAGGCAATGATTTTGCAAGCATTTGTTGCTGAGGTCGAAATTATTGTGATGACTATTGTGGTGATGCACCTTTCAGCCAGGGTCGGCAGACGACAAAGTATTGTCCGTGATCGTTGCGTAAACTTGTCGGAATTTGTGTTTTATTAAAACTTTATTCCGTTTTATTTTGTTAGAAAGTATCGAGGAGTTGTTTCTTGTCAGCAGCTGTCATGAGAAAACAAGGATGGGCCGGCTATTGGCAGCTGTCTTTTTGTTAACAAAAACATCCGCGTTCCCGCTACGAGCTTAGAATGAAGAGCCACCTGGCTAATAGCATCAGTGTAAACAGTAACGTTGTCGTCTCTATGCCAGCTTAACACTTGAATGACATTCCATTTAAGTCCGGGTGTTTTATGAACTCTTAACTTGATAGAGTGATATGCCGCTCACTGAAGGTAGCTGGAGGTATCCGCATTTTCCCAGGCAGAATAATAGCCGATTTTCAGATGAGCCGGATTGCGTGGGATTCTAGCGCTTCTTTTGTGCCCGTCACAAAAACACGCCATTTTTTGTACCAGTAGTCGACTTCCATACAATAGCCACCAAGCATAACTCTATATCGGCGACCTATCATCGAACAAAAGCCAACTTATTTATGGCGGGAGAACTTTCTGATTGCCTCAGCGACATTATATTATCAATGTCGTCTGCTCCCCGGTCGGTACGTCTGTAGCAAAAACCCGCTGGGCTGGCGGGGAGAGATATTTGTTAGCCAGAGCTCACGGTGTCAATCATGAAACGTCTCATCAATCAGACTCACACCTATACCTCTACCTGCTTTCACCTACACCACGCCTAATAAGCTCGAGTAACGCGACACCATCGATGTGTCAATAAATATTTCATCAAACCGCGCCGATGTGACATATCTTCTTACGCTGATGGAAGGCAGACGATGATCAATGTATCTCTGCTCGCTTCTCTCCCGGAGCCTCTCCCCTCATCATCGAGGTTCAAGCAAGTTTTCACAAACCCTCACCCATCAGAATCAATCACTCGCAGGCAACGACTAATTTTCCTGCCGGTTTTCGCTTTCCTTTGACGGAAAATGTCATATGGCAACGTCTGGTCCGTTCTAGG
>JAXGGS010133086.1:0-18763 GCA_035585475.1 Armandia brevis
AAAAAACCGAACGACCATAGGGTCAAATCCTTTTTCCATGAAATCGTTTTCTCCTGAGAAGAGTTGGTGAGGTAAAATATAATTTCCTGTGGATTTACTCATTTTTTTGCCGTTGAGCGTTAGCATATTTGCATGCATCCAATAATTTACGGGGCTTTTATCGTTATGAATGGTAGCTTGAGCAATTTCGCATTCGTGGTGTGGAAATTTAAGATCCATGCCGCCACCATGAATATCAAACTCATCTCCAAGATATTTTGTACTCATGGCAGAGCATTCTAAATGCCATCCAGGAAAACCAAAACTCCATGGTGATGGCCATTTCATAATATGGCTTTCTCCCGCTTTTTTCCATAAAGCAAAATCATTAGGATGTTTTTTTTCTGATTGAGAGGATAATGTTCTGGAATTACTTTTTTGATCTTCCATAACTCGACCAGATAAAACTCCGTATCTCATTTCTGATTTAGATTTCCCTAACTTCTTGTTATACTTGGCTACATTGAAATATACTGACCCGTTGACCTTATATGCAAATCCGCTTTTAAGAATTGATTTAATCATTTCTATTTGCTCCACTATATGTCCTGTGGCTGTTGGTTCAATACTTGGATTTAAAGTATTGAAATGAGATAAGGTTTTGTGAAAATCGGAAGTGTACTTTTGAACAATCTCCATTGGTTCCAATTCTTCTAATCTAGCTTTTTTGGAAATTCTATCCTCACCAAAATCATTGTCATTTTCAAGATGCCCTACATCAGTTATATTTCTGACATATCTAACTTTATATCCCAAAAATTTCAGGTATCTATATATTAAGTCAAAAGAAATAAATGTTCTGCAATTTCCAAGATGAACCTTGTTGTATACAGTTGGGCCACAAACGTACATTCCTATATTCCCAGAAATAATTGGTTCAAGCTTTACCTTTGATTTGGATAAAGTATTATAAATTTTGACTTCCTGATCTTTATAAAGAGTCATTTTTTTTGATAGTTGGTGTTTATCGTATAAAATTTATTCGAATGCTGTTTTAAGCTTGATATACTCTAGAAACTCATTTCGTGTTTGTTTTTCTTTAAATTTGCCATCGAAGTGAGATGTAACTGTACTACTTGCAATATCCTTTATTCCTCTAGCATTTACACAAAGATGCTTGGCGTCAATAAGGCAGGCAACATCTTTAGTTCCCAAAACACTTTGTAATTTTTTTACAATTTGAATAGTTAACCTTTCCTGAACCTGAGGTCTCTTTGCATAGTGGTCCACAAGTCTATTGATTTTTGACAATCCAATAACTTTCCCATCTGAGATGTAGGCAACATGAGCCCTTCCTATAATTGGTAAGAAATGATGTTCGCAAGTCGAATAAACTATGATGTTTTTCTCAACCAGCATCTCCCCATATTTATATTTATTTTCGAAACAAGAAATTTTAGGGAGTTCTTTTTGGGTCAAACCTTTAAATAACTCATTGACATACATTTTAGCTATCCTTTTTGGAGAGCCCTTAATACTGTCATCGTTTAAATCCAATCCTAGTATCGAAATAATTTCACTAATATGATTCTCGATCAGATTTATTTTCTCTTCTGAATTCAGATTGGGTGCATCTTCGTTAAAAGGATATTTCACCTCACCGTCTATTTCAGAATGATCATCTAAAACCAAATCCACTTTATTTAGAGTTTTTAAAAATAAGATGCAAAGTTAAGAATTAATTTTGGGGTATTTTAACCAAAAATGATAACTTTAAGGTCTTATGACAACGGACAACGAATAGTTTGAATTAGTTCTATCTATTTGAGAGGCTTGAACATTGGAAAGTTCATTAATATATTTAGAATAATTATCGTTAAAATAGTTATAAGCTAAACTAACAACAAAACCATTGAAGTTATATCCAAAGCCTCCGCTAAATCCTATTTTGTTTTCTTCAATATCCTCATTTGGGCTTTGAGTGTAGCTCATTCCAGCTCTCAAACTTAAATCTGAAAACCTCCACTCTGTACCAGTCCGAATTTCTGAAACTGTATTCAAATTGTCATTGAAATATTGATTTTCAATTGAAAAGTCATCAAGGTTTCTATTACTACTTCTAAACTTGATATTGGAATAATTTTTTAGTCTATAGTCAAAACTAATTAGTCCATTTTTATTAAATATGTATGCCAGTCCTAGGTTTACTTTTAACGGGGAGCTTAGTCTATAATCAAAACTGCTATTTAAAGTGCCCCAAAACTCTTCAGTATTATTAACGTCAATTTTCATTTCTTCAGATGATTCTTCGGACATTTTATACCATGTAGGTGATTCAAATGATAAACCAACTCTTAAAGTATTTGCAGGCCTGTATATAGCCCCAAATCCTAAAGAAAAACCAGTGCCGCTATTCAGTAAACTATTGGTTACATTAGCGTAAAGTTCGTTTGATTTATCCCCATTTAGGTTAGTTTCAGTATACCGCACATTTTGCTCAAAATTTATTGAATATGAATTAATAGCCAAACCCAAACTTAGTTTAGAATTGTATGTTGATGAGAGACCAACTGCAAATTTTGATATGTTTCCAACGGATGAACTAGAAAAGGTTTGGTTATCGGTATTTGAAAAAATTGTATCACTATTTTCACTATCATCTGGATCATTAGTGTTGTTGGTTGGGTCATCACAAAAATCACAATATTTACTATTACCCTCCACTCTAAAGGCATCATTAAGGTTTGAAACTTTTTGATAATTCAAAAGCAGATTGAAATTAGACCAATCATCACTGTTTATGTTCAATTTTATATTTCCTCCTATTTGATTAAATTTAAAGCTATTGTCAGAATAGTTTTTGTTGGTATCATAAAAGGTGGAATTATTATCAGTATTATTTAATGAAAGTGTTGCTCCCAATGAATTTTCGAGAAAAACACTTCCCCCAGCAGGATTTGAGGTAGCTGCTGTGTGGTCGCCTCCTAGAGCAGTAAATGCTCCAGACATACTATTGAACCTGGCCGAACCATTTAAATTTTCTTTACTAAAAAGCAGGCCTAAAGCCTCATAAGATAATCCTTGAGAGTATTCCCCTAAATCAACTTGGGCATAAGCTGGGTTAAAAAAAACACAAACAATTCCTGTCGCAATAATGCGCAATAAAAATTTAAACATAAAATTTGATTTAATTTTAAAAAATACTAGTTTTTTCTTCTGGATGAAACTCTTGAAGAGCTATTGTTACTTTTTCTTGAATAATTACTACTCCGATTATAAGATCGACTAGAACCAGAGCTTTTTCTAGAATAATTGGAATTACTATTCCTATTATAGGACCTAGAACCTGAGTTGTAATTTCTATTGGAAGTAGAAGATCTTTTATAATTGACTCTTTTAGACGAGCTCGAAGTCGGACTTGAGTAACTTCTATTTGAGTTTGAATTCCTATTACTCAAACTAGAGCTTCTTCTATAAGCTGGTCTGGTATTATTTCTTTTACTATAATTCCAATTGCTTCTATAAGAATTACTTCTATAAGAATTCCATCTACTTGGATAGTAACTTCGTGAAAACCTTGAAGGTCCGTACCAACCATAATTTACTGATGGATACCAACTATTACTATAGCCATAAACATTTCTATTCCATCTATATGAATCATAATAATTATTTCTCCATCTCCGGATATACTAAATAATAATAATCATTCCCCTTCCTCCCATAGCACTAATCGATAATGATAATATTTTCCTATCCTCCCGATATACTATCTTCTAATAACTAATAATAATAATTCCCCCTTCTCCCGTAATAATAAATAATGATAATAATTATTCCCCCTCCTCCCGATATACTAAATAACAACTCCCTGTATTAGCGACGGAAATCCACAGTTGAGCCCCATCAGTATAACTTTAATTATTCCCCCTCCTCCCGTAATGCTAATTCATAATAATTTAAAACCATTTAAAACCTGAGAAATTAAAACCGCACCCTTTCCACTGGAATGAATAATGTAATTCGACCCCAAAATTCCCTTGAAACTAATCACACATCCCCTTTGTCCCCCTCCAAAAAATGACAACATTTTATCCATGAACAAATTATACTGCAAATTACAGGGTCCACAACTTTTCGCTTAGCGAAATTATATATAAGATGTCTGCCACTTATGGCCACAGAATCTGTGTCTTAATATGCACATTCTATATTGGGCTTATCAACTTGAAGAAAAACTATTCTGGTCATATATCTAGGAACGTGTTTAATTCATAATTAATTCGTGCTTAGCAGGAGTGTACAAAATTCAAAAAGTGGCGGTGCAATTAGAAATCCAAATTGCAATTTAATGTAAATTTGTTTATCTACCTATTATTTAGAAAATTACAGAACGGCTCTAGTGAGAATACTGATGTTTATTCATTAATTCATTGATAATTAAACTTTCTTCACATTGCATATCATATATCCATCGCTTCAAAACAACAAAATACAAAACGTTAAGCTTTTATTCAAAATGGACAACGTCGAGTTTATAGGTTATTTTTTTTATCGCATTCATAAACAAACTGGCGATTAGAGGCATGATCATAATCATGCTCGATTAAAATCATCGACTATTGATATCACAGAATGCGGCCTGCATATGGTTAATTTGCATTATAAAGAGTGTTACAGTAATAACATTGTTATCATAAAAAAGTAGTCTCCCCAAATTAATCAATGTTTATATTTTTCTCCGATCTTAGAGAAAGTATCTGTTCACTAAGGAATGCTTTTCGGATTTATTCCTTGTACACGAAAACTGACCGACACAAATAATGGTTATTGTTGATAAACGTGCAAATTGTTCCTCTTTGATAGATTACTTAAATCATGGGGTCATTTTCATAACTGCATCTTGCGATCACGATTGCGGGCATGCCTTCCTCATCCGAACGAGTCCAGATTACTGAGGAGAAAATAACACTGAAGCGTGTATTAAATACGGCGTCCGTGATCCAAAACACTGAAACTCGATTGTGCACGAGCGCATATTAATATTCGATCTTCACGATTAATTTGTAACACCACACGGACGCATTGTTTCTGCTGACGACTCGAGCAGTCTCCGCTTGCCTTCTCTGTGTGCGTGGGAACATGAGACTAGGGATATATGTGTGAACCTTTCAGGTGAAGTGATGACGTCACAGGTTAATGCTAACATTAATATCATGTTTCTATGTGCGACAGACGAGGCTGTCAAAAAAACAACCGGGGTAAAATGAATTTATAAATTAAAAGTCGTGTCGATCAAATGTTTGATGATTACCAAATACTGTTTTAAAAACTGTGTAAAAACCATGAATACGTCGAAATAAAAACTTTAAGTTACGTTGATCGAGTTGCTGAAAAAATAAAACTGTTTTAAGTATCCGAAGGTTGGTAAATGTATAAATGCAGTAATGCCAATCGATTTGAATTACTAAACTGCTGCTCGCACCATCAACTTTGTGTATCAAATAACAACGTTAACCATCCTTCTTTTCACCTTGTGGTATTTCACGGCGTTTGTAACTTGCTTGGCAAAATACAATTTAATTAATTTTAATTATTTGATCGTCTTTAAGGCACGATGTTCGTGTAGTGACAGGAGCGGACAAGTTACGCTAATATAGTTAAATGGATGGATAAACTTGCAGTTAATCATGTCCATAGAATTGTCGATAAAATATTTCCCGTCGCACTCCTGTGCTGTAAGATGACGACATGATCACGTTGTTAGAATTGGATATTTTATCTCAGATTGTCAGTGAATAAGATGTGGTGAAAATCGTGGGCGGCCATATTTGGTCTCACCGAGTCATTCACTCCTGTGCCTGTTAAATCAGGCCCATATTTCAACAATAATTTCATTCTTCTTGTGTCAAGCTAACATTCATCATCTATACATTCGGTCAGTGATCCCAGTTAAATGTTCTACAATTAGTCAATAATTACTGGATCAGGTCCAGAATCTCTCAGTTGTCTGCGAATTACTGATCATTAGAACTTCTGATCGATTATTTTCATATCAGATTTAAAGCTCCTGTTGGCTGAATCTTTGGTCGGGAATTTCTGGTCTGTGTTTTTTGTCTCAGATTTAAAGCTCCTGTTGGCTGAATCTTTGGTCGGGAACTTCTGGTCTGTGTTTTTTGTCTCAGATTTAAAGCTCCTGTTGGCTGAATCTTTGCTGGGAAACTTCTGGTCTGTGTTTTTTGTCTCAGATTTAAAGCTCCTGTTGGCTGAATCTTTGCTGGGAAACTTCTGGTCGGGGATCCTCTGTCGGACGCTGAATTGTCGGATCTGCACGTTGCGGAACTTTCCCTTCTCGCTCGCCTGGCGACTCTTGATGCTGTAGTTCTTGCTGGTGAAGCTGATGACGCTGCGGATGCTGGCGCGGGAGCGGAGACTGGACTGTCGAGTCGCCAGTCCGGAGGAAGGAGGTGGCGGCTCGGGGGTCTCGGGGGTGTCCGGCCCCGCCGTGTAGGTGGGCGGGGCGCGGGACATGACGCTTCGGGACTTCTGGCGGGCGGACACCCCGCTCAGCTCGCCGTATCGCGGGGGGTCCCACACCGTGTGGCTGTAGGAGGGCGGGGGCTCCTGCTCCACCGTGGCGGCGCTCACCGGCGGGAAGGGCTTGGCCTCGGGGGTGGTGGGGGTGATCACTGTGGGTGTGGCGGGGGTAGGGGTGGGGCAGGGGGTGGGGCAGGGGGTGGGAGTGTGCTGGGGGGTCGGGCTAATGGGCATGACTTGCTCCTCCGTGGTTATAGCTGGTGTCTCCGTGGTTATAGCTGGTGTCTCCGTGGTTACAATCGGTTTATCCGTGGGTATAACCGGCTCCTCTGTAGTTTTAGGCGGTTTCTCTGTGGTTATCGCCGACACTTCCGCGGTTATAACCGCCTTCTCGGTGGGTATAACCGGTTTCTCCGTGGTTATAACCGGCTCCTCGCTGGTTATAGGCGGTTTCTCCGTGGTTATACGAGTCTCTGCCTCAGATTTTATGGTTGTAAGTTCAGTGGACGCTGGAATGCCGTTTTTTAAAGGTGCGCTCCCCTCCTCTTGGTTCACCTCCTATAATTAATGTTTGAGTCACAACCCATTAGTAAGAGCTCTAGTGCAAACATCTATATTTTACTGATTATTTAAGGATAGCTTAATTCACTTAGAAAAATATTGTTCAGCTATCTAATACTCCATGCAATCAACTATATGAGTTTATATTCAATCTTGTTTTTTTGCACACGCGTGTCGCCATTTTTTTTTAAATTAGGCGTTCGTTTGAAGGTCACACTGATAACGACCTTAGGCAGCAAAGTACAATCATGTGATTTCTGATCTGATGCCGACTTACTATTAATCTATACAACACTACTATAAATTACACTCTGGTCGGTTTTCTTAACGGCATCAGGTTTCAACATATTACTCGTGGGCTTTGCTGACTCTTGCTGAAGCTATTGTTCAAATATAGAAATGAGTCAAAGGCCTATAAATTTCAGCATCACTATACTCGACCTTTGTGAATGTCAAATTGAAAGTCGAGTGAACGAACTTGAGCCATCGCCAGACAAGTGACGCAAGTAATATAAGTTACTTTCTCTTTAGGAGTAAACAGCATCTCTGTCCGTTGTACATTTAAATCATTGTCTATTTAGTGAAGGAAACAGCACAATGAGTCATAGATATACCAACACATGTATGAAGTTTAACCTAGGAAATATAGAAAATTGTCGGTAGCTTGCCTGCCTGCTTCTCTCCGCTTTCCGTTTTCTCCACAAGTAAAATGAAACACCACCGACGATAGCACCGACAGAGAACAAACATCCTACGACGGAGAAACTAATCACCTACAAACAAGGAGCAGTCATTAGATGGCTATGATGATATGTGTTTTACTGTGTATCATTTGTATAAAATGCGAGCGTTAATTCGAGCGCTACCGATAATGTCATTAAGCAGGGCATTATCTAATCAGTGACAATAATAAACAATTTGAAATTAATTATTCGTATACATACGAGGAACAAAGTTACACATAATCGTTACCCATTAATTAACTATTTAGAATTATTTAACAGTAATTGTCAAAGTCTTTATAATTGATCATTTAATCATAATGATAATACGGACAATCTGTAGTGTTTTTTATGAACTCTCTTATATAGTGAGATTTCCTCCTGTTTAAGATATTAGCAGTAGCGCCAAGGTAAACGAACAGCAACTTGGTTCTAAGCTTATCTCATCATGATCACTAAGAAATAGCTGTAATCTAGTGTTGCGCTGAGTGACCAACAAACTGTTCAACGATATTAGAAGATTTGATTATAATAAAAACTATCCTTACCAGTGCCGACATGATCTCGTGATGAATTAAATAAATCACAGGATTGATTGATTTCCACCACAACTAGTGGATGATACACATATAAATCCCATGTTAATCACCTACAGATACATGTACGTGTACTCAAACCCTCGGGAACATGGCGCAGTGTCTCTCCACGGGACTCCAGCCTCTCCACAGTGATAGCCACGCATGCTTACTCAGAGATGCGCCCAGACTGACTGATCCGCCGCCAGTTGAGTTGAGTTGAGTTGAGTAGAGTTGAGTTTGGGCAGCTGAGTCGGGCCACGTCTTGTCTGCGCCGAACAGGTGTGTGCGCAGGTAACTTATCTCGTCATACCTGATCATATAGCCCACACCTGCGTGCACGTGGTCTCATGTAACACACTCTCTCAGGTGAGACAATCACATAACCACAGGTAAGTGAGCACTCACTTATTAACCGCTTAGTCTATGATTTATAAATGATTCGCGCATATCATGTTCATGTTTAATTTAGCAAACTCACACCTGCGCGAGGTGGATAACACGAACCTGTAATAACATGATATTGTCAAATTAATTTCAGTATGACACATGTACATTAGACAGTAGAATATACAGTACATGTATATATTCGTCTGCGACTCTTTCGCACGTTGTCTGTTCCTTAAACTGTTTATTTCTCATCCGGAAATCTATCTACAGCATCTAACCTGCGTCACAGCGAGCGAGCACTTGGTACAATGCATCCAACTTCTTTATGCTACATTCACATTAATTAGTTGTATTGAAACTTAATGAATATCAGTATAAAAACACTGAAGGAATCATTAACATTAAATATTGAGAGGTAAATCACACAAATGTGCATGATATACCCGGAGCATTTAACGTTTGGCAACAGACAAAATCACACAGTTTTAAAGACATTTAATTTTGAGCGTAGCTGCAACTTTATTTCTGTTTAAAATAAAAAATCCTCATAGCAATCAGGCTGTAATACTTGAATGTAAAATCGAATATCAATAATTTTTATATTTCTAAAATAAATATATATATCAAACGAATACGGCGGAGGTGCCACAATTCCTGTCATCAGAAAAACATGGGAATGTCTCAGTACACGTTGTGTGCATTTATATACACAGCTGACCCTCGCTATAACGCTGTGTGCATTTCTATACACAGCTGACCCTCGCTATAACGCTGTGTACATTTATATACACAGCTGACCCTCGCTATAACGCTGTGTGCATTTATATACACAGCTGACCCTCGCTATAAAGCGATTTACGCTTTAACTAGCATCGTTTATAAATACGCCAAAATCTGTTTTTTCTACCATTTGTTCTTAATGCCGCGGGTCAAATTATCTAATATTACATTAATGGGAAAACCTCAGCCCGGTATGTACTTTTAATAATCAGTGCAATTCTTAATGGACACGTTACAACGATGGTCCCATGTATTGATTCTACGTTGGTGGATGCAAGAATATAAATAACACATGATATCCAATTATAGCTGGGGAATCATGTAATAGAAAACCACATACAAAGTGTTACAACCTGTCAGAACTGAGCACATACTGGTAGATCATATTCACCGATAGGAAATCGAAAACTTGCTCACATGTACATGTATATGTATTAGTGCATAAATACACATGTGCATACGTTTTAATCATAACATGAGCCGGTATGTAAAATAAACATGGGACGATATATGTCATGCACAACCTTTACATCTCGATTGTTCTACTATGTAACCTTTAACAGTTATAGAATTACATGTTAAGATATGAGAAATATGTTAATATAGTGGAGAGGCAAATTGGTCCCATAACCAGAATATCACAGGTGTACATATATGTACTAACTGTATTTCATAACTTCATCGATAAGAATAAAAAGACAATTGGTATTTAAAATAACATATCATACATGTATATGTACAAACGTCTTTTATAAACCGTATTTAAACCAGTAGAAAACCCCAAGTATGTTTTATAAATATACCAATAAGCACGTGTAAAATGATGTAAAATGCCAGTTGGACTGTCACAGTAACTGCATGTACATATCTATGGAACACTACATGTATGTTTACATCACTATGAATGAAGGAACGCTTATCACATCAGCAAAACAACGACTGAATAATAACTTCATGGAAGCATCGATAATTAACAGATATTCGTCTCAGACAACTACAGAACCGGTAACAAGTAATATAATCAATGCATCGTGAACTATATTAAACAACGCATATCACTACCCATGTTGTCTTGGAAAGTTTGCAGAAAAAGCTGTACTTAAACAAATGATTTACCGAAATTCATCACAAATAATTACACAGGTTGCTCTCATACCCATTAAATAGCACCACAATTAGAACCATATAAAGGACATAGTAGTGTGCTGCAATCGTGTCGAGTAGTATAACCACTTCACGTACTACTCGTGCGTTAGTAGTAAGGCTAGGGGAGCTCCCTTGTGTCATCTCTCAGATATTGCGGGACATCCGTGCATCGCTGCTTGTATTGTTCGAACGTCGCCTCGTACGGTTTAATCATCGACACAAACTCCGCGTACGGAATCAAAGGGGATTCCAAGTGTGGCGGGATCATCTCCTGTAATAAAATAAATAAAAACATTTTGATAGATGTTTCAGCTTGCTTAAATATTAAACAAATATGACATAGTTTCAGTTATAAAACACACCCATATTCGTGCTATAAATCGATAGTGTTGGTAAAAAAAAAGATTTACGAAGAGAACAATCATCAAGTTGGTATGTTTCACTCAATGACGCAGCCTATTTATCATTGTCCAAGAGCTGGTACGATCAGTAGTATATCTTATTGTGTGAGCAGTATATCACTGTACTCACCTGGCCACAGTAGTATATTTTGACGAAGTGCTGATCTGTGGAGTTGACGAACAGCTCGAATCTGACGTCAGCGGTGTAAGGCGGCCAATCATCGAGCGTTATTCCCAGGGAGGTCAGCAGCGGGGTTAAAGTAGTATCATGGCAGGAGTACAGGCACATCTTCTTACTACTACAAGTATATGGGAAGTAGTACAGGTTAGTTAATCATCTCACTCAAATCATCACGTTCCATCGTGCCGTTGTTGGCGTTTTAACGTTCCACAGACAGGACACGTATTACATGTTTAGCGATGCATTGGCTTCATTTACACATCTATCTTTAATTACAGCCATGTAATCACCACGAAATTGTTGACAATAAACAACAAATATAGCTGTTATCATCTTTATAAAACGTCAGAAACTTATAATACGCGATGGCCAGTCGTGAAGTAAATGTTATAACAAATTAATTAATGGCACTTTCATATGACGCGAAATTGTGGATAATGTGGCGAGTAATAACCGACAATTTGATGCTCCTGTCGGTCGCTATAAATTAAATACGTTATTCGTGTATAGAGTAATAATTAAACAGGACTTACTCGGAGGACTGCGCGATGTTTTCTGCCATGTATTTATGAACCATGCCGAGTAAAGGACCGGCGGTTATAGACAGCGTCAAATCTCGGTCACTGGAGAAATAAACAGTGACAGAGTTTATCTAAGAGGACGAGTAGTACAGAGTAGTATCATTATGAAAGTAGTTTTAATATAAACTCAGATGTTGTGTACATGCACTGACCTTGGAGCGCCGCATGCGAACGCTTTATGGGAGACAAGTCCTGCTTTTATAAACCCGGGCAAACATTTCTCCATCCACTCAGGAACAGGCAACCCGTGCGTCTGTAAATACAGGAGCAGGTAAATTAACAAGGCTTCAGCAAAATACTTCATATTCATGCATCAGACGAGATGCCCTCTCTAAATACAGTCCAGAGCAAAATCATGTCCGGATAACCAGGTGGACGTTCGCTGATACACAGGAAACGTTTGATATAACTTGAGATTCATTCTATCATATCCCAAATTATGGTTTATTATTCTTCCCCATAGAAATGCATGGGAACTCGACTTTTATAACGCCGGCCCTTCGCCACCAGCGTTATATCGATCATCTGCTGCACAGACAATAGGGATGAGCACGTCAGCAGTGCACGTGACCAGTGCACGTGACCTACCTTTCTAGCGATGACGTGATCTCGCCAGTTTTGAAATTCGAATCCGCTGATTTTTGAGGCTGCCTCTTCACCTGAGGGTAAAACAATGAAATTAATAATAGCAGCATAATGCAAATTTATGGTATCACGACATGTGAGGTAACAATCAATAGACAACTAAAAGGGGCACAATAAATTCAATCTACATGCATAATAAATCGTTTCAAACTAATTATAAAGAATCAAATCTATTTACTAAAAAGTGGAAATTCCTAATGGCTTGATGTTATATTTAGTGTAGTGTCATATAATTTCAATGTCTACGTTTTATAAATAGATATATGTGATAATAGTGCGAGCGCCCCCTGTCAGACATAGTTATAGGCTGTGAATTCTGCTCACCTAAGTGTTCCTTAATATCGCTCTTCATCTGCAGCACTGCGGGGTGTTCTGTGACGTAATCCAGGGCCCGGATCACGATCTTGTGCAGCGTGCGACATTCTCGCCCGTTTGGGTAAATAAACTCATTAGTCGAGTCTAAAGTGTTCATACGTATGGCTTCTGGAAGTAATATTAAATAAAAAAAAAAAAAAATTAAAAAATCAGAAAATTTAAACTTCTGTTTCATTTTCTAATATTGTACAATACAAAAAATCTGTAATTGAAAATAAAATCATTTAACATAAATATACACCATGAAATTCATACTAAGTATATGTAATATTATTGAGACTGTTGTTAACATATGTCAATTATCACAAATATTGGACACAGCTATAGAAATACAGGCCCAGCTTACCATAGCTGTAACATTGTTTATGACGCAGTGTTTTTAATGACTCGTGTATCGTGCACCTCCTATGGTTTGTCAAGTTTTCGTTACAGCTAGGGATTAAAGGTTATTCACAGGTGTTAAAACAAAATTAATTACAGTAGGTATCCTCTATAAGGCGCTTATAAGGCGGTATTCGCTATAAGGCGGTAGTCGTTATAAGGCGCCCCGTTATAAGGCGGTATTCGCTATAAGGCGGGTCTAGCGTGTCCCCCGATTCGTGTTTCCGTTAACGTTGTTCTCTATAACGCGGGTCCTTATAAAATACATTATACCGCTATAAGGCGGTTTTTAGACGTGTCCCCCTCTGACCTCCTTATAGAGGATATGTACAGTGCTATAACGCCTAGTTGTCTAGTTAGCCGCGCGATAATGATGGCCGACTGTATGAGATGCCCTTATAAAGATGCGGTCTCCTGCTGGAAGGCGTCGGAGTTTGATTACATGAGATACTCCACTTGTAGAACATTTGATTGTTGATGGTTACCTTTAGTTATTCCAGCGCCAAACATCCCCGCTAGAACCCCCTCTAAGGTGCCCACCGTTCTGCGGACATTAGATGTCCGAACACTGAAAATAATAAATCATTCTCAACCAATCCATATAGCTGAAAATATATTATATAGCTGAACATAATTCTAATAATATTGATATCTTTTTAGGTTGTAATTTATTTATTGTAATGTAATGTAATGTAATGGTTTATCAACTAAGAAGTACATCTTATAAGTTTTTACACAATAATGGTAATGTGCATAATGTTTGTAATAGTAATAGTAATGTGCATAATTAATATTAAATGTATAGTATAATAATAATTGTTGATTGTTGTTTAGTGATTTACACACACACACACAATGTATTTAGTAATACATGTAATTGTTAGATAAATGGCATTCTATTTGTTTTTACATATCGATCATTTAAATAAATATTGTCTATATAGCGTGATCCTTCGTTTACTTATTTACTTATTGAAAAACATCCAAACCAATATCATAACATGGCAGTGGACGGTTGATAGACAACTACATGTAGTTAAGTTACAGTGTACATGGTAATCACCACAAAGTTGCATAGCTTCCATTAAAGACCATCATGAGCAGAGAGATTAAAAACTATAACAGTGTTATTGAGATGAACTTACAAGATTTCCTCCTCTTTGAACTGCGGGCTGATGAGTTCGGTATCTTCCACATATCTCCTCTTCAGCTTCATCCCTAACATATAACCTTGCTCCTTCCCTAGCTTAGTCAGTCTACCTTGGGGAATGCCGCCCTGAATAATACATCAACTCGATTAGATATAAAAAGATCCAGATCATCGAGACTTCTTAAAACCGGTGGTATCGTATTTTCTGCAATATCCTTAGTTACTTTCTTGGGAAAGCGAGAAACTTCTCATGAACTTACGAAAAGATAATAATGATAGTCAAATTAGTAAAATGTGTTAATATATTTGATTAATTTACCTTAAATACGACTGCTTCAAATTTGCCGCCCTCGAAGTAGTATCCTGGCTGTGATCCTTCATCTAGCATGTTCACTACTACATGCGGTATTTCTGCGTGGGGCACCACACCCAGTAAAAATCTCTTGTCATAATTCACCTAAAAATAAATAAAAACATACCCAGTAAATATCACTTTTCATAATTCACCTAAGAATAAATAAAGCATACAGATTCTTTATGTTTCCATGTAAATAGGACTTATCCGATGTGAAGTGGATGATGTCGGTATATCGAACAAGTTCAGTATGACAGTTGGTTCGGGGAAAAAAAATGGGGGTGAAAGACAGACTTACTCGCGTAATAAAAGTCACGTTTTATGTAGATCCTACTGCGCAAACCTATTTCATAAACCGTTCACTAGATCAATTTTGTTTTAAACTAATCATTATCAACAGATTCTCATAATAATCAAAGGAGGGACAACCTGTAAATTGTTAAAAAAAAACATTTGATTGGAGATCACACAATAACTTCAGAAGAATATTGGTATTGAGTATCATCATTATTTGCGTCGTGGGTAAATCTGACAGATTTGTGCAAATCCTATACAATTATTAAGATGAAAAAGGTGTGGCCATATGAAAGGCCATGGTTCAATTCTTCCCAGAAGTGACCAATTTGCTATTGAACGTATGTAGTTGTATCACAGCCTATATGTCTATACCACGATGACACGATCGGCTTTAGAGTTTAATCTGTATGTGAAATGTATGTCAGCTTGTCACGCTCCAGTGCATTGGAGAACTTGGGGTCACAAACCCCATTTAAATCCGTACTTAACGGGGCATGCTTACCCAGCGCCGTGAGTCAGAACTGTTACAAGCTGGAGCAGTAGGTTGTCGATATAACGCTGCATTCGATATAAAGCGGCATTCGATATAACGCGGTATTGGATATAACGCTGCATTCGATATAAAGCGGCATTCGATATAACGCGGTATTGGATATAACGCGGTATTCACTATAACGCGGTATTCTATATAACGCGGTATTCTATATAACGCGGTATTCTATATAACGCGGTATTGGCATTCGATAAAACGAGACATTCGATGTAACGCAACATTTGATATAACGCGGCTTTCGCTATAACGCGGTTTTAATACGTGTCCCCGCAACCCGAGTTATATCGAACATCTACCGTAGCACTTGGTGTTTTATTAAAGTTAGTCACGCGTGTCTCGAGTTGTTTGTATTGTGTCAGGCAGACTGCTTGTATAAGGAGGCATTGTGGACGGGCGTTGACTTTTCAGAATGTGGCGATGCACTCGACGCTCGCGGGGTCATGCAGATCTTTTCAATAGACGATTACATGATGAAAGTTAAATCATGATGTCATTTATTAAAGAAGGACAATAGGTAGTTTAAAATCATGAATGCATCCTATTTGTCACAATGGCAGAGCAACCCACATTGGAATGATTGATTTTATATCAGGGATCAATTAAGTAAATAATAAAACCAATACGGTAATTCTAACTTATATAAAACGCAGGACCAAAGCAATACTTTAATCATAATAATAATATATATATATAATGTGTTATTCAATTGTTCCGACCGTTCATTTAATACATGATACTGGGGGATCATGGAGATCAGCGGGCAAGCTGCAGAATGGTATAATATGTACATGTATATTCACCCTTACATCATAGAGGAGTGATGGATAACATGGATGTCTCACCACAATGACATTTTATATTGAATGGTGGACAATGATTTATGGTTCTATCTAACTATATGAGGGTGTTATCAAATGGTCATATGCTAGTACATGATTGTGTGTTAACTCTTTCTTCTCCGTATATAAAACTCAGCTAGATGTAACTGCAGCTTTAGTCATTCTTCATATTAGCTTATTAATATCTACAGCGAGTATCGAGGCACAATTCTGATCTTAGCCTACTGGGGCGGGAACGCCTCGTCTTGTACCTAACCAGAACTCGTGCACTGATGACGTCAGTCACCTAGATCAGATATCTAGTTCTTGGTGCGCCTCGCCCGGATGATTCACCTGACAACCTATCGACCAGCTCACACTGGTTGATCCATTAATCCTAAGATGAGCAGGTTAATCAGTGCTCATAGTATCAATCATCTTACACATGTTTGGAAATAACGTTCTTTGATGTGATTTTTTTTGCGAGAGCTAATTCACAAAATAAATAAATGATGATGAGTGTTGGCAAATAAACTAGCCATTAAACTAACAATGAACAATGTAAGTAAGACACCTATGGCCTATCATGCATAAATGTGGGAGAAAATGCGTCAATGGCCATGTATTAATCTGTCATGTATATCTAATAATTACTTCGAATATATGCTGTGCATTCTCTCCTGGAAAACCCCCCACCGTTATTCTAGCACTATTTGTTTCGAGGCTGAAATTCTGAATTTAGTATGAGCAGTAGATAAAAATATCTGACACCCAAAAGTGAAATTGAATAGAAAATTGTACAGTTGGTTAGATATTTTTGGGTATTATCTGTGGATATCTTTACTTTTCAGACGTGCAGCAGAGTTGTGGGAAGTAAACAACATGATTTGTTTTGCTATATATTAAAACAAGAAACACTCCCACCTCCCCCGTTCTTTTACATAATTCCACCCAGGAGTCTTCCAATACGCAGTATAGTGCAGGACTTATACATATACATACACGTCATCATACTTGAATAACCTGTTCTTACGAGATATATTTGATTTCCTTACCTCCTCCACTCCAGGCAGATGCTTTATTGGTGTCCTTGCTCCGTGTCTGAAGAAAATCTGAGCTTGTTTTAAAGTAAGTTTCTCCCCTGTGGTGGAAAGGTTGCTGCCCTTGTGAAGTTCATTTCCTGCTGGGGTTTCAGCTCGCACAGTTCTCTCGCGAAACCTAAGAGCGCAGAAACTTCCTACGGCAACTGGAACTGTATATAGCACAACTCGTTTCATTCTAGCACCCATTTTTATTCCAATCGCGAAGGTCGTGGACTTTTTACACTGACATTTCACTCATAAAATTGGAGACGACGTCGATCCCTCGCAGGAAACACAAACATTTGTCGTCTGCTAGATAAACAACAGGTCCGCACTCAGAAACAAAAACAAATATTCATAAATACTTTTAACGTTTATAATTTCGTATATGGTTTGATATCTGATATATTAGACACATTATAAATAAGTAAATCGTCATAATGTAGTTTATGGAGTGATTTAAAGAGTTTTGACAAAGTTTTAAAGTCTTCACTGCGGTCTAGTTCTCAATTTTACAAATGGCGGAAAATAGAGAAAACGGCGGCCTCTCGCAGGAAATTTTTACTATTTGTCGGTAATTTCGGCGCATTGAGCGTTCAAATTGGGTCGTAAGTGATCAGAGCTATTCCAGAGAATCTTTTAGACCAGGTGAGACATAAATTTGTTCTATGATGGTTCTGTAACATGGATTAAAGTCTAATCCTATCGTTTCACAACCTCTGGTAGACCTCCAATTTTCGGTCCGGTCTTTAATATCCTAGTGTAATCAGTACGTTACATTGTATATAGATTGTGATACCTGCAATGTGCCACTGAATCGTATATTTGCGCAGAATTTGACTCAGTGGCTAGACAAGGTCGTTTGGCTCAATGAATAAAGGTTATGTGAAACTATAGGAAATGTGGTTAAATATGTAATCACTGCTCAAATCATAGGCCTAATTCACAAGGGTTTGGTAGTGGGTTTTACATTTGCAATCAAATAAAACAGATTTAGAAGATGGGTGCTGAGTAGGGATTTTCTCACGAATTGATTTGAGGTCAATATAATCATGATTGCTACAAATTGAAATCATTTAATTTAACTCTAATAATTAATGGGCCAATATTACTTAACTTGACCACGCCACATTCCATGGGTAGGGAAAATAATTCGGAATAAGACCGTTTAATTATCTTAAACTATACACGACACGGATATGTAATTATATGCATATGTACATGTTGGTCGAATCGTGTACATAGAGTATTGTT
>JAXGGS010133197.1:5774-16159 GCA_035585475.1 Armandia brevis
TCTCGGCTCAGATTAGTGGGGAGAATCGAGTGTCTGTGCGGTTATTATCTCCGCGGACACACCGGGGTCACGCACCCGGGTGACACCCCCTCGGTTCTGCTCACCCCGGCCCGAGTCTGCGCCGCTTCCCCAGATCAAACACCGCACTGCGCCGGGGTTTTACACTCAGTCTGCCCGGGAATTTCCCCAGGAAGAGTGTTATCCCGGTGTAAAAGGCGGGAATACAAAACGCCCACCAGAGTGCACTGTGATATAACGCGGGTGCAGAGATGGTGTCACTCTCCTCATCAGGACTGCTGATGCTGAAACTGATGCTGATGCTGCACGACACAACACCGGGTCTTTGTGTGACTGTACTAAACGCCCGCTTCCTGCCTGTCAACCTGCCTATCCCTGTTGCCATGGTAACATGAGTCCATAATGTTGAGGTGACAGGACGGGGGCTGCCTTGTTATATGCTGACAAGGTAGTCACATCAAATATGGTAGTGTGGGTGGGGTCGTTGCCCAACACCATATATAGCAATATGATATTTGCTCAAACATGGTGCACCAAATCCATAAGTAATAATATGAAGAAACTCAATTATTTTAAGCCGTTTCTCCAAGACATGGGCAAAATATGAAGTATCTGATAAACAGACCAAATGTAAGTTAGGTTACTATAGCAACTGTGGCAGGGGTCATTTCCCGTTCCGGTTACAAAGTGAGCAGTTCAAGTCACTCCATGAAATAAGCATCACGAAGGTTTAACCAGCTGATATGAGCGATAAATGAACAGATGAGTGAATCTATGGTAGTACCATGCTGAGGGATGTCATCGAGAAGGCTTCGGTTGATACCCCAATGCATTAAAGTCTAGATGCGCCGAAAAATGTTATTTCAGAGAATCAAACTTTTTTTCTCCTCCCACGACGTAGGGGAGCGGCTACAGCAACGACAGATGAGCTGTAAAAACTGAAGACGACGAATATCATGCGTATTCCAGGTAGACACAATCATTTCTCTGGCGCTCCCTTTTGTCTGGCAGCGTTTAAATCAGCGTCTCTCGACAGATGTGTGATCTAAACAAGATGACTTTGATAGAGGAGTGGAGAGATGAGGCTCGGTGTTAATGTTGCTGATGAGAGATGGGTGTAATTTCAGGTATGTACCAGAATAGCAGACCCGGGTGGGGTTTGTATGATTGCGGAGGAGGTGAGGAGAATTCATAGCTTCAGGTTATGCAGACAGGATGGGAGATTAATATTAAAAATGATGCTAGCATGAGAGATTGATTAGCTGCGGAATATTTCTCGGAGAGTGTGTCTGGCTGAAGCGTGATGAAGTTTGGAATGTGAAAAGTGCAAAGCCGTGAAATGGAGAATGCCACAGACGTGTGTTGTTTCTTCACTTGATATCAAGTACAGATCTACAACTGACATAGGTATGAAGAGTTCAGCTACGTGGACCCGTCTAAGATGAACAAATGCTATAGTATATTACAGAGCTGAAGTAGACACTGATGAAATGTCAAATGCAAAATGTGATGCATCTGATGATAACGGGAATATATATCAATTTAACAGACGAACATGAATTAAGGGCTTGAAATAGGACATATATCGCCAATAGCCTTTTTAGTCTAGAACCACACTGATTTTCAAAACATTCAGACACTACTAAAACCATAGTCTTAGCTATCAGATGTGTGTTTATTTCTGATTGATTAGAGGTTAGACGATGTTTTAATAAGGGCACCCTGAACGTCACAACATTTGCCGGAATCAGATGATTAGGGAAACTCCCCTACTCCCTGCCACACATCAACTCTCGTCATATCTCACGTGATTGATGTTTCCCGCCAATTCCTTGTTTCCCGCAGACGGCATTTTTTATCAATGATTACGTCGGAATGAACTTTACCGGCATTCGGGATCACTTGTCACCGCCGCACAAATTACCGTTGAATGGCAGCAACAATGAATCATTTACACGGGGAATGTGGCATGGAAAAGTCATAAGGCGACATATTGGGACTGCCGAGAGAACTGCCGGGCTGTGTGTGTGTGTGTGTGAGGAGGGCGCACAGCAGCGCGGTGAGTAATGGCTTGTTTGCCGGGGATAACACCTCGGCCCCGGCGTGCTGACGGTATAGCTGACATCTGCCGGGGTTTGCCGCCTCTCCCCGCCCTCGTCAGCACTTCCTGGGTCCTCCCCCCGACTGTCACCCGGCACAGGCGGCCTCACACCGATTCATGTCACACACACACTACAAACTTACCAGTCGATGCGACACGATGGCAGCTCAGGAATCTACTCCCATCCATTCAAGGGGATAATTAGAATGACCTTGGCATAATGAACCCGGCGGAGGGAACGCATGTACTCCTGCAGATCTTGATAAAGGACGCAGCAATTGATTGAATGTCAGGGCCTTTCCCCTCAGAATGTCAAAACAAGAGGAAGTCGAAGTGTAATGGGGCATCAGGCTGCTACAAATTGCCGAATCAGAGAAAACTGATGACAATGCTAAAAAGGGGGCATTTTTTCTTTATTTAAGACCGCGACCCTGGCATTGACTGCCTGAAACCATCTTAAACAAACAACCGTTCTACGACTCTCGCACTGTTGTTTGTTCGGTGGAGACTCTTGCAGAAATGCCATAAAGCCATGAAACTATTGCTCTCTTCCTCCAAGAAATGTCGCATTTAGTGACATTATCTCGCGCAGCCGAGGGGTTTGGGACTGGAAAGCTATCCAGATGGTGTTTGCCTCAGCAATCGATGTGGCTTTATTGTCTTCCTCGGCAGCTCCTTGTCCCGGACGCCCACGTGAAAAGAACTCTGCTCTTTGTAAGCAGTAGGCTCTAGGCGGAGACATCTGATTGACAGAAAAGAGGCATTCCTCAGAGCGTCAGGAATATTGTTCAACTGACCCCACTGACCCCGTCCAACAACTACACGAATTGAGGCTGCTGGTTCCGGGGGCAAGGGCGGGCGTCCTCGGAACGGGGTAAATTAAGCCTTACTGGTGATCCATAGCTTTAGTATAAGCAATGATAGAATAGCCCATACCCATGCCACTAATATAGGTCAGCGGCGACCCCTGTCGGCGGTCAAAAGTAACTGACGACCTCTGGCGGGTAGACCTGACCAAAACAAAGGTTATGGTGACCTTCAAATGTGTTGCAGGATTTGGATCACGTAGAGGACTGGAGGTCGTCTTTCTTGTGTTATTGAACCCTTGCAATTAAAGAAACTGCGAACACCGGAGAAGCTGCTGATGATGTTACTATTGATACTCCGGCAGTGGAATGCGCTTTAATTTACTATCTGCTAGCGTGCAGCAATCTGACAAGTGTGTAGGCGTACACTCGCAGTCAATAAGAGCCACAAGAAGCCCAGGAGGATGCTATAAAGCCTGGCTATCGTGCGCTAGATTAAAACCTGACTTGGCACGCATCCTATAGCATCACATTTATATCACATTACAAACCAATCTCGCCTCAATCATCTCATATATCCACAAATTTCATTGATTTATAGAGTATCTCGGTGATTTTTAAAGATTAATTGTCTGTAGTGGTAGGGTGTGATGGATTACGGGGCCTGTCTGGCACTGTTTGCCCCCTTA
This sequence comes from Armandia brevis, assembly GCA_035585475.1. NCBI lineage: Eukaryota > Metazoa > Annelida > Polychaeta > Opheliidae > Armandia > Armandia brevis. The sequence continues at coordinate 9,389 of JAXGGS010133197.1, forward strand.
TCTGCGGCCTGCAGAGCCCCTCCCTCCCACAAGCGCGGCCCTAAACTTCCTCCCCCAGCTGCCGCTATGTTTACTCCCGGAGCCAGCACATTCCCCGCACTCCCCCGGGGACAGCTAATGTGATAGGGAGGGTGATGGGCAGCCGGGTGCCCTCCGATCACCGGACCTGCCGGACCGCATCAAATAAAGCGGAATCTGTCAGCCGTCACCGGCGTGTCAAATCACTGCTCAACACGCGCTGAAATATGGGCCATATACAACACTCCGTCAAATCCCTACTCAGCGAGTTAATAAACGGGGCAGATGCTCCGCAATTTATCCCTAATATCGCCCAATTTCTCGGAGCAATATCGCGTTGCCTGGGATATTTACTGGGGTGGATTGTATTGGCAAATCTCCCGCAGCAAGATGATGAATCACTTTTGGGAGTTTCCACCAATGCAGACGACATCGGTTTGATAAGCGCGGGCAGCCAGCGGGCGAATGACACCAAGCAGCAGGCGGGAACAGGCGGGAGCAGACGACAGCAAGCGCGGACCGGGGAGAAATAACGTAAGATTGCTGCCCCAGTTGATGTGTTGACTACATCGAGTTCTCGTTCTCCCGGGCTCCTGTCACCATATTTGTCTTAGGCGACCTTGACGGACGAAGCGTTTCTCGTCGAGCGTTGGTCGGGAAGTGGTTAGTTTCCGACATGAGTAGAGGTCGTATCTTCGCCTCTCTCTTGTCGTGTAAAGGCCCACGCCATTATAGCAAGCCGATTCAATCAATACCGGCCTGATCCCCGGTTAACCAGCTTCCCGAATATACAGACTCGAGGCGCAACATTTCAGCTCACAGTCCGATAGTAATGCTCAGACCGTACCATCCCCGGGCATCAAATACATATTCAATTCGGTGACAGTCGGGTGCGATGGCTTGAGCGGCCCTCGATCGTGAAATCAAGGGCCCGGCCTCGCCCTTCTCGGCTTCCGCCTGCCTCCCTCGTTCGCAGATGAAGAGATAATGGTGACAGCCCCATCACATGCAAACTAATATGCGCAATTTTTCATCTCGGCGCGCGGTGGTCGAGGGGACGGCAGTGATGCTCGGTTGCTGGGGTAACAGGGGACCGGACGCAGAAAGGATGATCTCCGTGCGGAAGGAACGCCGCCTAAATACGAGGGGAGACAAAGGCAGGGGCGTCTCCCCGCACAAGATACCCGACTAAATAATTCATCGGCGGCGCCACGTTCTCGTCATCTGCCCGCGTCGCCATGGAGGGAATGAAACTGCTGTGTCAGCATTTACAGGCACACCCAAGCGAGCAGACGACCAACGTGTACAAATATAAGATTATTTGTGCGCGGGGAGTTATTCATGGAAAATTAATCTTTCATTGCACAAGCTCATCTTGGTCGCCATGTTTACAAGCAGAAATAACGCTCCCTGGGCTAACCCTGTGTGCCTTATTGTTCCAAGTCATATAGCGAATGCGTTAAATTTTCATCATGCTGTCTTTTTTTCTCGTATGGTAACCGAGAGCTTTGAGGTCTCACTAAACAGTGAATAGAGAATAGAGACACGGCACTAGCAAACAACAACGAGGTGCGCGTATTATGTAATATTTAATACATGTACATTTGTGTTGTATAAATAGAAATATATATGTATATATATATATATAAACCTGGAACTATAACGAGTGGCGTCAAAAAGCTGGCACTGAACGCACGACAACAACAGGTCACAGATGATAGATATAGTTCATATATATACATATGTACCAAGCTGTTTACCTAACAAGTTCATAAATACTTATCACACATCTCTAAGCTTTAGGGAGACGCTACTTAAATTACGGAACCGTGGCTTAGTGAGACACACAAAGACACAGCTACCATATATTACCGGCGGTGTATGTATACGTAGCCTACAACTTAATTATCTAAGTTATTATTGTAAATACCCAACAGCTATAGTGTCTCACATCTTAAATAACACAGCGGCATATAGATATCAGTATTGAGTACATGTAGACGACAGAGACACTGGCAGCACAGAGCGCGGACTACATGGCGTGTGTGTATTACCACATAATGACGATTTACTGTCGCTTACATCGTACACGTGTGAAGCACACGGGTTCACCACGCCATATACACATATACACATCCTACCTGCTTCAATCTCAGCCACAACGCCGGCGATAATTTACCCTGGAAGCGTGCGAAAATAAATGAAAAAAGTCAATTATAGCATTCATTCATTTTGCGACTAACAGCTAGTGTTTACCCTGACTGAGTCGCTGCTGGGGTGGGCCGGTCCAGGGGTGGCGAGAGTCGAGGCGGCACCGGGGACATATGCTGGGCATAGAGACCGGGAGTGTGTGTGTGTGTGTGTGTGTGGGGGGGGGGGTTCCTTGGCCCTACCCCAGATTTGATCGGCGTGGTTTTTATCAGCGACTCCTATCTGCGGCCGATATTCAGCGTGATCCTCGCCATTGCGCACTCGACTCACGCAGCTCGCTAATAAAACGCAGTAAACGCCAGGATCAATCAGACTTCCAATTAAATTATGTAAGACGGCGTTAAATTGAACAGAGCCAATACCTTGTCTGCTGAGATGCCGGCTTAGATATTACCACGCTACAGTCACATGCTCTGTAGATACGGGAAGAGGGCGTATGTAATTACTGGGCGAGGGTACTGCTTTCTCAGCTTACCCCCTTTGTTCGTCATTCGCGGTGATGTTTTTTTAAATCAGGCCTGAGGCTCTTTGGCATTTGCATGTATAGTTGTGTGTGTATGGTGGGAGAGGGGGGCACGCTTCAGTCTCCTGCTGCGGGACACACGGACGCACACACACGGACAGATCGAGGAGTAGCAGCGAGGAGAGGGGGAGGAGGAGGAGAGGAGATGTGGAGAAGACCGAGAGATTGTCGGAGTCAGGGCGCCGGCTTCGATGCGTGCCCTGAATACATCCGCTGTCGTCAACAGTCGTTCACAGTCCTGCGGGGAGACAGCAGCCCCATCCATCCGATAAAGCTCCCGTCCCGCTAACACAATTGATGGCCGGGCTCTTGTTCGCCACAACTGAGAAGAATTTCATGGATTTCCATGTAAACGGCCAGATTAGCCCGGCAGCGCATAACGGACGTTTCGCCGGGCGGGGTGGCTGGGGGAGAGCCGGGGAAAGGTTATCACAAACCCCGCGTATCTTCTCAACGTATTGCTGGAGAGGATGAAGGTCCCACTGGTTCATACAGACAAGAGGATTACGTGCACCCCCCCCCCTTCGCTCTCCCCGACTCAGGTATAAAAGCGCGGGGAAATACGTACGTGACGTCATTCGTCATCTAATCCACGTATTAACCTGCATAATGTAGCGTGCTAAAGTACATCCGGCCACAAATGGTCGTCTGCTACTGATGGATACAACACATCTGCTGATCACAGCGTCTCCGTCTGCCCTTGAATATTTCATCCCTCCACTTCTGTATATTGTCCAGCAATACTGTTATACGGTCGGCACGGGCAAGTGATGCTTCAGCCTAGCACAAATTAGGTAAGAGCTGGTAAAGTGGATGAGTCTCTCTGCATCCCATTTTATCTCTCAAAACCCCGCGCAAGTCAAGACCTTGTATGCAAATTGCTAAGCATGATTACAAGCGCCATTTTGTGACAGTTTATGCTGATTTAATTGTGTTTATCGAATTAAAAGGGTGCGTCTCGTTTACTCTCACGAGAGGAGGGCGTGTCTCGTGACAGGAGGAGGTCGAGAAAATACCAGGAGAACGCTAGGTCGTCTGGCAAGGTCACATCTCCATTGGGACAGACAGACCGTCTGGTGATCAGCAAGGCACGAAGTAAGCCAGATATTGAATACATCCAGGCAGATTGCACCCTTGATACTCCCATTTGGAATTGAGTAGCCGAAGAAAGTGTCTAATCTGCACATCACTAGAGAGCTTGCTCAAGGTCACACTAATTGTGTAATTAGTTGCTATTCACGGCAGAAACGATTTCGAGTTATTTGCTAATGTAAACGGAATATGTGCACAGATGCAATACGATACGGAGCTAATCAACACACAGTGATGGAGGATGTGTATATACAGATAGGTCAAGGACATCGACGCTATATTAACGTCTCATAAATGTACACGTCTGTTCCTAGTGATAAATGCGGTGAGGGGCTCAAAAGAAAGATCAGGCGCTCCACATGTATAGCCTACGTTATTATTGCCACAACTTCCAGATGGCTGATGGAGATCACATGTACTGAAGTATTTGCACAATGCAAAAAGTCAACGACTTGACAGCCAGGCCAACACAACATTAGGAAAGTATGGGTGCTTGTTATGAGAACGCATTTTGCTGTCTGACCTAATTATGAGATGCGTTAAAAAGCTTCAGGGCCAGCCGCTAATTACCTAAGTAAGTCAAATTGCTACATATACATATATGTGTGATACCTCGGTGACTTTACACTATATTCATACAGAAATCAAGGTTACAATGATTCTACTCATCACTATTAATTACAATGTAATATTTATATCATGACTGTTTTAGTGTTTATTCATTGCTTACAATAAAAATTAGTAATCTGCGGTTCCTATCTTTAGTTTGTAGACAGATTATCGATATCGGTACTTGTAACAAAGGAACGCCCATTCACAGCAACCATTTATGTTTATAAAAGCACGTGTATCGATCGTTAAAGTGGTGATTAAGATGTGCATAAAGAATCGTGATACCGAAGCAGATGTTGTATCACAGTAATCGGATCTCAATCCGCCATTACTGAGGTTCTTGTTGGCTCCATCAGTTCTTCGAAAAGACAATAAAACCTGATCTTCTACAGTAAACCTGCAGGTGTCCACGGCTCACACACCATAATTCTATCTTTGCGGCTTATCTGTGAGATTAATAGTGAGCACCTGTAATTTGGTTACCGTGGTTTAGCGTTTCTCGGGGCGAGGAGGAATATCCAGGCACTGCCACACCCCCCCTCCCCGCCTCACCCCCTCTCCTCCCCTCCCCTTCCATCATATCACCTCCACACCCCGGATATCGATGCATATCCTGCACGACATGCCGCATAATACCTCGTCTCGGTCCTCGAAAAACTCGAGGTCTCGTTTCTATAGCAACTACATAAGTAGGTCGCCGGGGATGGGCTGCTGAGATCTTTGCTCGCACGCGCCGTTTCCGTGCATTAAAGTGTCGGGCTCTGTGGTCCCTGACGCTCTACAGCGCAGGGCACACGCCCCGCCAAGCTCGCTTGTCCGGACAGGGCCGGGAAACCGGAGAATATCAATGATATCAAGCGTTCCTGTGTCGAGCCCGCCCCCGGGAGACCTGGGGGAGTGGCAGGAAGGCCGGGTTATCGAGTGCGCCTGAATGCTGAGGTGGATTCATGCACAGACGCCGTCTGCCTTGACGTTAATGCCCGGAATCAGAAATTATGAATTACTTCTTTGCTCGGGATAGTCTGGCCCTATTGATTAGCACCCACAAATACTGCAACTTTAATGGACTATTCATCTTCAAGTTCCATCGTAAAAGTGTTTTATGACGCTGAATAGTGAGCGGAGATTAAAGTTTGAGACACCACCGGATATCGTCTGCTCCGACCTGTGTGGCGGGAAATTGCCGGCAGACGACCTGCAGGAATGTGATATCGAATACGCGATTCATCACGTGGAATGGCCGAGGTCCCCCGATATAACATGCGCATCAGTGTAGTTATAGGTGGTATTACCGCCAGCCCACACGGGTCAGCGGCGGCTGAGGGGGGCAGACCCTCAACCCGAGCCACCCCACTCAGTCAGAGCAACCATCCAGCCTCCCACTCGCCCTGCCCCCTAATCCCATACATCACCAGATGACGCGCGAATCCTCACCAGGGGTCGTCTTAATAAACCACCGCGTGTCACCCAGAGCTGACATCACAGAAGCCCCAGTAAAATCTGGGCCAGAGCCGCAAAGCTATCGCTCCATGAGGTGGTATTACTTAAGACTGGAGCCCTGAGGGCTTTGCCCGGACTTTGAGTGAGCGAGGATGCTGGTTCCGTATCTGCTGATGCTATAAACCACCACGGGAAGATGCGGGTTTAGAAATAAGTTACCGAACCCGAGGTGAGTTCACGCAGGGCAATAATCATTTAACTCAGCACCTGACTAATATCTTACAACACCATGCATCTTACCTCTTACATTACTGCTGCCAATAGCAACAGCCATGCCTGGCTATGTTTCCGTGTTATATTTATAGTTCATAACCTGCATTACTCAACTAGCAAAGAAGGGAGAATGCGGGGGGCCCAATGACCAGGCCTTGTAGCTGACCTATATATCAGATGTTAAGTGAAATATTCGACCTAACCCAGCATGGAACCATCTCTGTAATAATTCACGCCAGTTAAGAACAGGAACTCTTGTATGCCAGAAGATAAATCTCAATGCAGTGAAGGGTTGATGTAAAGTTTATTCCTGCGGAGCCTGCTGCAGAGAAGGATATATTTGGTACACGTGAATCACATCTGCAGCTGATATTTGTTGTCTGGCACCACAATGTCCAGAGGTGATGAGCAGGATCTGAATATAAACTAATTCTAGCGTTACAGCCAGGTGCGGGACCGATGGTGCAGACCCTTGAGACCACCCCCTGACCGGAACCATACATTCTATATAGTTAGCATCATGTAATGTTCAGAGTTGAAAAATGGCGCGATACGAAATACTATACTACAGGATGATGTCCTATTGATAGACTTATAAGACT
>JAXGGS010133308.1:4953-17717 GCA_035585475.1 Armandia brevis
CATGCATCGATACAGAAATTACACGTGAAAGAATAAGGACAACCTGTAAGATCAATATAATAATGATGATTTATTGATCCACAAATAATGAAAAATGTAGTAACATGTCATACCTTTTACAGAAAACCGAAAATTAAGTTTGGCATTCAGCGTAAACAGTTATACTCGTTAGGGCTAAGAATTGTGAAATTCAGCAGTATTATTCTTGAGAATACTAAATAATTGTTTTCACATTCCATCAGTAATAGTGCGGCGGGAGACAACTTTTACACAATTTAAAGTCTAAGGACACAATACAGAGTATAAATGTAAGTAGTCTCTCAATTGGAGGCATATACTACAGAAGCAGTTTAGAAATAAATTTAATGAAGAATTTAAATATAATCAGGAGATAATGTTAGACTGTTGATGCATTCACGCAATGGACATTTGACATGGCGGTGCGAGTATTTCTAATATAAGATAACTGTTACAGTATATACATGTACATTATTCTTGTTACTATTAAACGTCGTAGAACCAATTCCAATCCATATTCTTAACGATCAAATTCGTTTTATTATTTTATATTGCACATCAAACAAATAAAATAGCTATATAAATCTACAGGTGTGTAAAGAAATTACAAATACACTAACAGTTTTTGCTGTCATAGATGTGGAAGTGTCCGCACATGGGACTTATTTAGTGTCACAATTTTCATCAGTGCTCTATCTAAACAAATTAATGCGATCAATATATTTTCTAGTATATATGTGAGATCATGAACTTTCAAATTATCAGAATAAAATATAAATGATTGATGTCCGATATCAGATGAACAAAGTTACATGTAATATTCTGTCATCTTTTCTTTGGATCGAGACTTTAAGCGAATATTATGCGATATTTTAATTTGTCGAGAACTCAAAAGGAAGCCGACAAAAGTTAATAAAATGCAATAAATAATATGATGCATCAATCGCTTTTGGTAACTGTACGTACATTTTCAAATTAAGATTAAAATATTCAAAGCAAATTTCGTGAACACATAATACTGACTATACATAATCGGTGAGCTACATTGTGTTTACAGACATGCTGTATGTTTCCCGGTACAGTACGCCGTATTCGTAATCAGTGATTTACTAGATGGCACATTTAGCATCATTTTGAGTTAAGTGATCGATTAAAAAACAAACAATCGATACCATGCGAAATTTTTGTTCTTAGACATATGCAGGTCAGTTAGACGTTAGTGAGTTCAGTGTATTAAATATATTGTTGTTCTTGGCTACGCAGTTGTCATGGTTGCAAAGAGAGTCGATCAGAAAACCCATCTCACTTAACTTCTTGTGTACTACGGTAGTTCAACACATGCATGCATTTGACCAAAAATATGGAGTCTACATGTGATTTTGCTAGTTTTTATCTTCAGGAAGTGATATAAAAAGTAAAACATCACCCAACAATTGAGGGGCGCTTGTCATCTACACGGATAGCAAACGGATCTGTGATGCCTGATTAGGCAGCTGTACGTAATATCATATTTTAAGCTATATGTGTTCCATTACACACCGTACATGACATTAAACACATTTCAATACCAAGGGAGAAAGGGCATATCTGATTCCATACATACCAAACCTCTAGGTTTTGTAAGGTAGCAGACTTGAAACAAATATGACGATGTAGTTGCTATCCCATTATCTGTCTATTAGACATAACGCTACGAGTAGTACATGAATTGAGTAAATTAAACTAGATATTTCGTATTTGCATATAGTTGCCCACAATATCATAGCTGAATATATTCTATATTATATGAATATATACGAGACAGAAACACACTATAAATTCATATGACCACCAAATGCCTAGGTAGACAAGATTCAGACATCACTAGCCTTAATTATATCGTGACTTCTTGCACATTATTTGCCGATTTGGCTCAAAAATTGGTAATTTTCGTATTCACAGATAATGCATTGACAGACAGGTTTTAAGGCAACGTATCGGAATTTACCAAAGGACAGAGAACCAAGAGCGATGCCACTTGTGGAATAATATCATTTGACGATTGATCTGTTTTCAACAATGCTTCGTTAATAAAATCGAATGTTAAACACATGAATGGTCATCTTGCGAATCAGTTCAAGGTCCTTTGGCACTATCCATGGACTTTTGTTACAAATGGACTTCCTTAATTCATCATTCATTGTGAATGGCGAGGATTTCATACAATCGGGAATGTAACTAGTCCAAATTGTGACTGAAGAGATCAACTCTTACCATTTTTATTAGCATTCTTTATTCCGTCTGGTCCCAGCGAAGAAGAGGGGTAGTGTTTAGCAGTATTCGGTGGTACCTTTAGAGGCTTTAATACATCGTATATTTTATTACGGAACACGCGCTTGAAATACGGTTCCGGATTCTTATGCAGTCGAGCACACACTGGCATTTCCTCTCCGCGATTCTCCTTATCCTCCAAGTCCCAGATCTCAGCCATCCCACATCCAGGTCTGAAACACGTGATATACAGACTTTAATTTCCGCTGACGATGAAAAGAACTCAAAACGAGGAATGGCAAACAAATATCCTTCCATAAACCAGTCTAAATGCCTATTGCGTTTAATAAGCAATGCATTCTATAACGCATCAAAGCCAATACAGACTGATTTCCAATTTACCTGGATCTCCTTAAACACCATGACTCTTCTAGAATGACATAATCTACTTTTAAATCTCTAAGATTTTCCCAGACTTCAGACTCTGGTTTTCTACTGTACATCGTGTAGACCTTTTTGGTACGCGCCCTTAAACCAGCGTCCTCGTAATGAGGATGGTTTACTATAGGTCGCCCAGTGGATAATTTTACTGTCGCCATGGTTGGCATTGGCCCAGCAAATACAGCATCTGATACGAGAAAATCAAGTAGTATATTAGACATACGAGTAGTGCCCAAATTATTCAATGTACCAGGGGGAGGAGGGATTATATTACCAGGTGGAGTTTTGGCGTTAATCCACTCGACGAGGGACTCCTGTGGGTAGTTCGAGAACTCTCCCATAATTGACCACTGATGGCTCAGATTGTAGTAACCCTGTACAGACATCCCAGCCATTAGCAGAGCTATCATAGATATCTGTCGATAGTGAGGGCCAACCCATCCAAAAAACTTTAAATAAAATAGAACAGAAATTAGTCATGAGACAACAATAAAATGAATGCACGGTTTCGGAACGCTTTATAATTTATGATAAATTGCTGCACGTACTTTTTGTGAAGCAATGAGTGATGACAATAGGCACAGATGAGGAGTCCAAAATAATTTCAAACGCATGATTATCACTGCCATCGCTGTAAATGCGAGTAACTGGAAAACATGGTATAAAATCTGAAAAATAAAAAACCCATCAACTTCTTGTAGATTTGTTTCTCGAATACATTGGCAACATCGAGATTAAACGGCTTTATATTTCGGTCATTTAACCCACCTCAGCGTGTTCCTTAGATCTATGTTCACTCTCGCATGGTTCTTCTTCATCGTGACTGATATGACCATTACCATTGCCATTTCCATGATGGCCGTTGTTATTTTCTTTCTCGGTTTGCAACTGTGCAGCCTTCCATCGCTGGTATTCTTTTTTTAAGAGCTATAACCGACATACAATAATTATTATTACATTGAAAACAAAACCATAAGAAATTCAAGCAGACGGTTTGGAACGATATAGTTCGATCTCGATGAGAATTGAACACATGAGTACAAGTGATAAAAAAAGAGGTAAAACAATCAATCGACTTGGGCTCACCTTGAAGCCAACTGTAACAAGAACAACAGCAGTACACGGTGCTAGTAGTGTTTTAAGTATCCTCCAAGGAGTCTGGAAACGATAATGAAATGTGAACATCTAGCAGCAGAGGATATTACATATTCAGACAGCCTGCCCAATAACCAGGCAAAACAATCTGTATAAACTGTGCCCACGTGAGTAACAACTCACCTCCTTCTCCATGAAATCAAACTCAGCAGCACAGGTGTAAAGCATGGTGTGGAAATTTTTGAAATTGCCGAATTTACTTCGGAAAATGTCACTGATGTGTTTGTCATCGGCGACCCGTAGGACGCGTGCAGTGAACAGTTTCATGGCGACAGTTCCGACGGCTAAGAGGATTCCCTGGACAACCTGCGAAGGGAATTAGGGATGGTAAGCGAGACCGAAGCTATCAAAAAGCGGTCGTTCATCACAAGTCGGTTGACAAATCACTTTTTATACCGCGGAATCTATGACAGCTGACTCACCCATATAAAAAATCGCATTCCAATTTTTTCAATGTGTGGCTCCAGGAATACGATGATCTACGATTAAAACATGTAGGTATATATTAGGACAGAGTGCGGCAATATATGCATGATGAGAACATTACACTGCGATAAAAAAGTTAATGTATAGGCTGTACCACCGCATAGGTGATATTTTACTCACAGTTACTGTTAAAAGGCAGGATGCAAAAAAGGATGTCAGCAGCATTTCATTTCCAAACAAGAAAACATAACTCAATATGAGTCCCATCTGGAAGGAAATGAAATATTGAGTAAATGATCGGAACGTAATGGAAACTGAGACGCATTGTACATTTTAGCTAAGTGTGCGTAAGAGCATTTTTGTAAACTTGCCATATTTGTAAATTCTAAGTTTTCAAGAACTTACCGATTGTCCCAGAAGGACTATTTTCATTTTATGTGAACCGATATACTGTAAGACGTACGTCCCAAATACCGCAACAGTTTGTGTCATAAGAGCAAACTGCGCGAACTGCCAAGGCAACATAAAACACACTACAGCTAAGGCTATCAAAAAACTGTGCTTATAGCTGGGTCTAGAAGATCTGCAAAGACAATCCAAAAGGCACAAGTTTATTTCTGAGAATATGTAGGACATAAGGCACATGTTTCAGGTGGGATAAAAAGTTATGTATTTTATCTAATTGTGTTGCTAACCTTAAAACATATGTAACAATTAACATTTCTATCACAAGGAAGGGGTAGGCGAAGCTCTCCCTGAGCGGGGGTGTCCACTGTACTCTTGTACACTGTAAGAAAGCAGAACAAACATGTACACCAGGTGTGCTCTGCCCGTAATGTGAGGGGAAACACGTCTTAAACACATATATATCTTCGGATGAGATAAAAAAGGAAATAGTAACTAACCTCCCCGTGGTTATAAAAGAAGGACATCACAGCCATAGCACCACCAAATATGCTGCCACTGAAAGCAATATTGAAATTAATTGCGACATAAATCCCCCATCCATTAGGCGAAAACGTGCCATCAGTTTGCTTGTTGCTGAGGCAAAGGCGGTACTTAGTAAACAAGCGTTAAGGCACCCACCTGAGGTACGAACCAAAGAGGAAGAATAAGCACATGTTGATGCCGTTCAATAGAAACACGCTTTCTATGTAGAAGTAAACGGGTTCCCCTATGCCTGGAATGACGTAAAATTTGAAAATTACCTGACAAGTTCAATTACGGGATAAAAGCGCCGCCGAGGCGTATTGATTATTGAGATTATAATTTGAATATCGCAACGTTTGATAAATTGCCGGAGAGGGTAGTTATTGACAAACCATCAAGAGGAGAGCCGAACGTTTGCGACCGGGCCGGGTAAAACATAACAAAAGAACGCGCCGAGTTATGTTGCCTTCTTGTGCACGAAGTAAGCTAATCACACTTCTCCGAGCACATTACGTATTTATTCTCGGGGGTGGCAGTGGACAGTAATTGGATGTAGACAGTCGCAAATTAACTTAGTCAGGGGATGGAGGGATGCCCGGCTCGGTCCCGTTAGAGATTGTTATACGTACCCTCACAACTCTGGACGGGAGAGTACCCTTCCCCGCGGTTTACCCGCCAACAGACTCGCGTTACTATGTTCATCTTCTGTGTCACTTCATTAAACATTCGGTAGGTTATACCCAAAACAACCTGCAAAAACAATAAGGAAATCTTCGGTTATATGTCGTATAAAGCCACCATGCACAAAACTTCACGATTAGGGGTGATGTTAGACAGAGTAATACCATTCATTAAGAGTTAAAAATCTCACCTCTGGGTAAAGGTTGAATCTTTTTAAGGTGTTGATTGTATCTGGGTATTCTGTGATATTATCGTACATGATCAAATTCAGCCCATCCACCAAGGAAGGCGCCTCCACAATAGTCTTGTAGTAAGAATAGTACAAACCCTGAAAAGAAAGGAAAGCGTGTCTTTAAAAAACTCAATACACGCATAATAATCAAGAATATGAAGTTTTTAAAGCTAAATACTGAACTGACATTTATATACAGCATTTACCCTTACAAATTTTCATCAGAATTATTAATAATAAACAAAATGAAATGACCAGATTTTACAGTAAAATGTGTCTGCGATGATCATTTGTAATTTAGATAGATAAACGGGATGGCTACTTGTGTTACAGATAAAGTTTCTGAGAAACCAACACGTTTTCTCAAAGGCATGATTAGAAAGTATCTTTACAGCCTATAATTGACCTCACCATCTATTCCACGGACAATCACGACAAACACTCATGATTGGCTAAATTTTGCGGAGAGGGTTCTAATAAAGTAATTCATGTAATGTACCGTATTGGAAAGATGATTGAAAGTGTTGATTTTGATGGGACTGGCCTGGCCTGCACTGATTATACATAAGTAGAAGAGGCTCTGTAAATGGACGGCATCCATTTGCTCGCCGTGTTTCCGCATCCACTGCTAACAAGACTAACAAGCAATTGTGCTAATGGACCAATATATTCATGTGTCAAATTCACATATTAGATAGGTCTGATGTGGTCACCAATTCGTATAGCGCTCCACTTACGCTGATTTATAGCGAGTGAAGAGCATTCATCATCCGCCCATGTATTTGCTACAATACGCGGAAAATTCCCTCTAGAACCAATGAATATTCTTTTGTAACACGGTAGATTAAATCTCTGCTTCCTCTAGCTTTTTTGTCTTTCTAATTTTTACTTCAATGGGTCTCTAAGCCAAACTGAGCGTGATTTGCTTTGATAAAGAGGAAGCGCAGGAGCAAAGCCACAAAAGTGCACTGGCTCTGAACAATCAACACTTTCATCCCAACTTTTTCAATCAACTCCCAGCTCAAGGAGAAGATAATGGGTAAATCAGGCATCAAGGGAGAAGCCATTTGAGTAGAGCCCCCTCTAATCACCGTGTGTGTCCCTGATGTGTCCTACTCAGGTGTGAGTGAATCACTGAGCCTGTGTCTGCCTGTGTCTGCCTGTGTCTCCCCGTGTCTCCACTTGTCTGCCGTCCCCGCCCTGCCTGTCGTGCCTCATCACACCCGCGGTGACAACGCTCTCAATCTCTAACTTTTCTCCACTGCTAATGTGAGTTTTATCACCCCCCGGCGGCCCGCCAGCGCACACCAGGATTTCTTACGGCCGCCTCCTTGATACGATGGCAGCGTTTATGGCGGCGGACCGCGGTGATTATGGAGCTAAACAGCTTGGTCACTGCATAATGGGAACTGTTTGTGCCTCCATAAGACCTCCATGCAGATCTTATAATCGTTAACAGGGGAGGCTACGAGGGAGGCAAATGAGAGGTCTGCACGCCAGACATCCTGCACGTGTGAGTATACCTAAATCTAATATTCAACTTGGTGGAATTCCGCCTGATAAGTAACCGCACAATAGCAGAGACAAGTTAGGGTGGAGTCGACATCATCAGTTTTCTGGATGATTACATAAGAGGGGCATGGAGAGAGCGCAAAGCGGAGCAAATGAATGACAATTTCCTGTTAAAAGCTCAATGGAGACTAATTTGAGCAATAACTATGCCGGCGGTTACCTCCGCACACGCACAGCAATGAAATAACAAAGGCTAATTGAAATACTGGTAGACGATGCGGACATGCTGGGCCTGGTGAATCGCCCTTGGCTTTTATGCAGCAGGAATCCCCGGCTCGGGAGAGTACCTCGCCTGCATCATCCACCTCAACAATGTATCTATTAGACACCAAATCCTCAGGCCTGACACATAATGATTGATAAGCGCATTAAATATGCCATGGAATGTATCTTGCTCCCATCGCCCATTCATACGGCAAACGGGGTTATCTCCTCCTTGGCCTTTTTTATGTATCCCGAATATCATCCTATTTTCTGAATGAATGGAACAACTGGACGGCAAATGCACATTTGAATCGGGGCTTTGCCGCACAAGCTATCTACCGGCGGGGCTTTAGCCTGTCGGTCCGTCTGTCTGCCCATATCAGACGAGCTATTAGACAATGGCAGCTCTGAAGGCTGCTTGACAGGATTTCGGCAAGCCGGCGAAAACTAACATACAGAAAAACGGGGCACGCAAGCATGAAAATTGATGTGCGAGAGCAAGGTCTCCTAATCAAACTTAAAAACTTTTTTCGCTATTTCAGATAGGAAGGACGAAATTGATTTCAAGTAGCGATACGTCGAGCAAACTGAATGGCGAAACTTCAACAGGCAGAGCAGCGGGCCGGTGCTGATTGCCCGAGAGACCGGCACCGGCAAAGCCACCATGCAGGATTATCGGGGAGCTGGGACCATTCGTGACCCGCGGAGGGGGTTCTGTCAAGATAGGAACCCCCTGGGCACATTTAAAGGATCCCAATTGGCCCTTAGTTGCCTCGTACTATTGTGTGGCTTGTCTGTGATAAATATAACATGATATCTGCCTCGTATTGAGGGGGTATATTGTCCTTGGCACGGATATGTCAGGGTCTCTCCCCTACCCCAGGATGCTGAGATGAAATAATAATACCGGGCAGCATAACTCGTCAAATCCTGCAGAGACACTTAAAATCACGACCTTGAAGGAGGAAATGACACTAATAATCCCCATAATTAGACTTTCAAGGATAATCTAGCCAATTTAGCGTGCCCGGTAATAGTGTTTTCTCCGGACATGTTTTCACTCTCCCGCCTTTCAACGTCTGCAGAAAATGTCCGCCAATGCTTCATTCTGCTCCGTGCCCTTGAACTCTGACAACTAACAAGACTTTATGTCAGATTCGCAACCGCTTTTGTGAAGATATACGAGTTTTTAAGATGTATTTTTATTCTACAAGGTGATTGCGGCAGCAATTATCTAGCGCAAAAAGAGAGAATTGCTCTCTCGAGAATAGACGTCTGAAATTTCCAAATTAGTGCGATGGAAAGTATTGCATCTCAAATATGCACGGTTTCAGGATGAATTATTTCCCGTCTTTATATCATGACATTGTTTATTACTCGTGCACAGGACAAACGATCGCGAGCACTGTTTTAAAATTACCATTGTACCATTTAACAATGGCACGAGAGGATTTATGAGAATTAATATAGCATGAGATAGGGATACCTCTACTTACAGCAGCGAGTGCCTTATTACCGAGCAGGGTGATGAACAACATCGGCCACCTCGTGCTGTGAGCAAAGCAACCTTTAGTGTGACAGGCCCATGCTCCCCTCAAGACAAATGGCCGGGATTAAAGATAGATGACAGCAGAACAATGGGATCATTCATTTATAACCTGCCCCAGTGTCTAGCTACTTGGTCTACGGCTGATCAAAGATGTTCAGGTTGCTGAGGATGACTAGCATTCCGATGGCTCTTGATGCTCGAACCAGTTCGTGATGTTTGACAAGAAACAAAGCAAGAGCGGTGCAAATTTCTCCCAATTATGGTTAGGTCACCTTAGACAGATATTCGTATTCAAAGCGAAACGCTTTTCACCATAAATAACACTGAGCAAGTAGAGAAAACGAGGATGCAGATACTGATTGTCTGACGTGTCCATTTATCTTATCTTGTTGCAGCAAACATCGGGTGTAAAACGGGGATTCTGGTAAAACAACGCTGCCATTCTAACCCCTAGAGTTATTCGGGTTTTTAATCACGCGCCAGTTCCCTGAAAGGCTAATGACACATAAAAGTAACTAATGTCTATATCAAAGGAGCATTTCTTTACAATAAACCGAAAATTGGACAGAGTACACAGTATGCTTTTTACAACAGCACAGCATCAATATTGTTTGCATTGAGGTAAAAGTGCAAATCCTTTGCCAAAGTTAAAGAGCGAACGCCGGTTTCCAGGTCTCCCAGCCTTTTAATAATGTAATGAGAGTGGAAATTCGCCCATGATGGAAAGACAATCTGAAAGAGGGTGCATGATTCGCCGGGAATGGTGGCTGTTCAGCTTAAATGAACACTAAAATGGCATCACGCAAAGGCATCAAACTGATGGGGAAAGCTGAACGCAAGCAATAAACAACATGCGAATTTATTCCTTCCCAGATGAGAACTCGACACCCATCACCGACTTTTGAGGTGGGAACGAAAAGGAGAGAAGAGATGGCATCGTAGATTCAGCTCAGGCCCTCCCACAGGACTTGTTTGTGATTCCATGGATCTCTTTAAGATCAATGATGACAGCAATTGGTACAAATTAGTCTGAATCTAGTCGAGGGCTCGCCCCAGCATGATTGCTGCGCAAATTTGTATGAGACGAGATGATGCTTCAGAGACTGGCGCGCCCAACTACATTAGCAACCACTATGCCCGGACAAATTGCTCAGAAATTCTCGGCAAATCGAATAGTTCCTTGTGGGACAGGTCTTTTGGGTAAGGTCGTTAAGCAATTTGAGCTCTTTAAATCTCATGCAACCTGCAGAATACCAAAGTAAATGCCGCACAATCCCCGCGAGACCATCCCGGCTTTGATTTCCTTTTCTTGCCTCAAATCGACTTCCCGCACAAAAGAAAACATGATACATCCGGCATAATGAAAACCACATTTCACAGACCTCGGGGACCCCCGTCCGCTCCGAGATGAACCACGACGAGAAGCAATCTGCGCGAGTTTTATGCGAATATAAGAGCATAACCGGCTAATGACGTAGGCCTTGAGTATGAAGGCTTTGGCAATCTTCTGAAACAACCCGCGCTACCAAGGTCCCTTCTGATCTGTTCCTCGACAACCTTTGCTGCTCCGTCCATGCATCAACAAGGGTTTAAAAGTCAATTACCGTGATCATTTTCTTGATCTAGCACGTAATTGGAAAAGCGCCCCGCAAAAATGTATATATCAAAGGCAGATAATTTGGGAATCTTAGCTCGGGGTATCGCGAGGCTCTGACAAGACGGGATGATTCGCCAGAGTTATGGCCGCCGGGGGTAATAATCATGGGCGGATGTCACGATTCGTTTATAGCAGGCATGAAACATTTGGAATAATCAGAGCCTGAAGAGTAAATATGTAATGGTCTGACGGATTAGCCCCCAGGACAATGCGATATCAGAATAATTACTCGTTACTGATCCGCGCCTCGGATGCAGGTGAATCAGGGTGATATTCGAATAAAAGGAACGTACGGTGCACAATGAGCAAGAGGAGCAGGGGCACGTCCAGGGAATCGGAGACCTGTCTGTAGTGCGAGCACGTAGCGCACGAGCTAATTTGGTTAATAATGATAATCTCAAAATAGGTAGTACAAAATTGGCAGCAGAATGTTTGTAGCATCTGATTACGGGCATACCTAGTCTATAAACATTACTGAAAGACAAGAGGGGAATAAGTAAGTCCATATAGCACCAGAATAAACTGTAACGCTACGTTTATCACGACTTATCGAGGGTTCCATATTAATCCAGACCAACCCAGGAGACATTTACAACGAAGTTTAAATCTAGCACAAAATCCAAAGAAACGTAACATGTAAGCATTCGATTTCCAAGAGCCTTAAATTTTGCAGTATCATTTAACGTTGGATACAATATTTCAGACAATGTCTGATTCGCCCGAGCCGATCAATTACAATATACATCACACGATACATTACTTATAGAATTGTACTCGACTACATCCCGGATATTCTATATATAATAACTCGATCTGGACTATTGATTAATCTCACATATTTCATGGATGGGGAAGGCAATGGCTCTCCAAAGTTGGTCACTGCGGGAACATCAAAGTCTCTAGTGCCTTTAAATTTAGTGACTAATAAAGCTAACATTCTGCTCCCCAGGGTGACTGCAATGTGCATAAAATTTGATGACATTTTCCAACTCATAAATGATTCAGTTCACTGCAGGATTCATTAAGATGGGAGCATGGACGGGCATTGTAGGTTTAAGGCTGGTTGGATCAATTATGAGTGACGGGGAAATGTGAGAAGATACGCAATAGCTGGCTGCAGAGGTTTCCCGGCCTAAGCCAGGATGTATGGCCCTGTCAGTATGAAGGTTGACTAGCCCCAAACCCGATATGCAATTAATAACCCTTGCTCATAACCTATTGCCATCTGCCAAAAATTCCCTTTTCGCTTGAAGACCTGGGTCGGGTGTAATATATTTGGTCTTTGGGAATCATATCTGATACATTCCAAGCGCCCACAAAATTATTCAATTGCCGACGTGCTGCAAAGTTATGGATTGATACGTTATTAGAAACCTCGTAGGACTAAAGCGGGCCAGTCAAGGATCTCGATACGTTATACATATATTCAGATGCATTCCTTTCACACATACTTCGAAAGGTTGCTATCCCAAATACTCTATTCAGAATAATGATTTGACATTTACCTTAATAAGCACCCAGTATGTTTAAAGGCTATTCCAAGTAAATGCTTAGTCAACATGACCAAAAAACCTACTTCCCCAGTGGAAACTTGTTGGTTGACATTTCTAACTTATGTTATAAGAAATAACGTCTACTTGTGACTGATT
>JAXGGS010133308.1:17817-28331 GCA_035585475.1 Armandia brevis
GTGAAATGGCCATCAGAACTATCCACTTCGAAAATTGGTCCTAAATCCGGGGAGATTACCCTGATTTAGCCGAGGATTCCGTCTTCGTCTAGCATGCCGGCCGGGAAACGCTGGAAGGAGACGAGCTCCTGATCCAGTTCGGTGATCTACACACCCTCGCCACCAACGACGACTCCCTTGAGAAAACGGCGGACAAAGTCAAACAGACAAATACTGCTTGGTGGCCATATTAAGCCAGGCCATTACACAGAGTCTGTGTCATTTTCCACGCGAAAGGCCAAAGAAACAGGGAATACAAGCTGAAGGGGGAGAAGGGTCAATTAATTTCATTCAATGATTCGCAGCATCTCGGGACTGATCCAGTTGTCTGGGGGAAAGAGCGACTGATTCCGAACTGGGTCGGCTCTCCTTATGAATATAAGAGCATATTTCTAACAACGAAAAACTGGGCCATCTTGCAAGTAGGAAACTTACAATTTATCCTCAGAGAGTCTTTGTCTCCCGGGTACTTCAAAAGAAGGAACAAGAAGCTTACAGTCATGTCTTGCACTGTGGCATTTCTCTTAGACAACTTGCCCTCAAAGCATGTCAAAAGCGTGCGTACATTCATAACCCGCGTTTTACACCAAAGAACAATTATATCTACGGTTGTTGGCTAATGTAACACACTCCCTTTTTACGTAGGACAAGTTCAAAGACATTAGTTTTTCTGCTCTAATTAAGGGGAGTTGTTCCCTGTGATTCAGTGGAAGGACTAAAGCGGATCGTGTTAGATTTAATCTCGGAGGTGTCAGATGCGAGCGTTTCCTAATGAAAGGCCCTCGCACGAGTAATACAAGTAATCCTCTCTGTCCCTGACACTGTCTACAGCTGGACTACCTTCCTCATCAGACACACTACCATAATCATAAACAAACAGCCTGTTTCATGAATTCATTTCCCTAGATATTGCCTTGTCTCCTTAAGAGTGAGCTATATCATCCCCGTGATTCTCAATATAGCTGAGAGACAGCGACTTAATCCGGGGACGAATCCCGAATATGCGGCAAACGTCTCCGGCGCCCGAGACGTGATGTGCGACCAATACATCTGGCCAAATAAGTGCATATTTTAATACAAATTTATGCTACTCGATTGAAATATGATTGGGGATTTTAAGGCTCACTCTGGTTTCTTTATGCATTCCCTAAATCGTAAAGATTCGGCTTAATCCGCCGCGTTTCGTCTCTGGGGTGGATTCAGCGCACTAATGCCCTTTATATCATAGAAAATGGCCAAGTATGACTTGATGCATGCAGTAATCCACTAGTGATATTCGGTGAAAGGCCTTGAAGCCAAAGTGCACGACTCGGTGGGCAAATATCTCATAAATAGTGGGCAAAATGCGTCGACTACTAGTACTGCGAGTAAAGTCGGCATTAGACATGAGCACTCATGCCTTTGTCAGGTCAGTGTCAGGTCAACGTGATATTTGGTGTGCTACTCCAAACATTTATTTCTAGGCTACTCATGGTGGGTTCCCTAATTCCGCTTACTCTTGCATACATTTATCCGAGCAGGGTACAACCATACGGAAGAGTGTTGAATGAGTCTGGACCCATTTAGTCGAAGTTCCATTTTGAAGACATTCGATACGACAACAATGTGTGTGCATGTGTAGTCCATCCATGGCTTATTTTAAACATGGGTTATTGTCAAAATTTTAAAATGAATATCCGATGAATTAGATGAGAGAAGACATATATCCAGATCGAGCTGTTTGATGACGAAAATTGTTTGGATGTCCTAAAATTTATGATCAAATATATATATACCGGTACAAATGAGAAACAACAGCAGACCATTTTAGTCGTCGTAAAACCCCACTCCTTCTCACGACTTCTCCGTTCTCGACGTGATCCCTCTTAAAAAGGTCACACATCTTGGGTATGATGATGCATGGGACAATTGAATCTTACAACGACAGTTTGTCTTGGCGATGGCTCGAGCCGCCCCGAGTCCCTCCGAGGATATGCTAAATGTGGAGGTCATCACTCAGGCAACGCTGGAGAAAGGAAACTTGTTAGCTGAGCTTGACATTTGGACGCTAGACAGGAACATGAGTAAGCAGCTCCCACATTCATACCAGATGATGTACAACTGTGATTATTGTATAATCATCGGGTTTATGATGACTGGGGCAACTGTAAATTACTGTTGTCTGTCACAAAACAAGGGTGCTACCCGGGAAATAGCATTACTCTCGGCTTCAGTGGAATATTTTTATTCTGAAGCACAGAAAGTCGGAAGAAGAATTATGTTCTCAGTATCCAATGTAGAAAGTCCGGTACACCGATTGCTTATGAGGACAACGATACCAGAGCAAATTAAGTCATTTTTAAACAAATTTAAATTCGCAACATTGTAGATCAAATCGTGTAATCGTAGAATTGATTCCAATGTACACCTCAGAGCAACCAAATTTATATTTACAAATTCTCAATCAGTCGAGTCTCACGCATTGACATTTATAAATATCACTTGCGTTGAAAACCAAGCATGTCACTACACAATGTAGAGCATTAGGATGAGGCAGTTTGTCTATGCACTGATTAGGGACACTTTTTGGAACAGAAAATATACGGCGGCGATAATGAATTGAACCAAGCATGCTTCTGCATAAGCGTGGGTAATCAAGTAAAAAACTGATAACTTTCGTTCGCGCCAGACCAATCAGCGGACACATTTCACTTGTCTCTGTGAGTGGAGCAGAGCGCCATGAGAGATGATGCCATATGAAGGATTGATCATAAAGATAAAACGATCTCAACCTACGCGTTCATCAAAAGAAGGACACAACGATAGGTGCGAGCAAAACCAGAGCAGGACAATGATGATAAAATTTATACATATTGCTACCAGATTCATCAATGCCTGTCCCACGCCCGCTTCTTGTAGTAGATGTGGAACAAACAAACATTGATTTATCACAAGACGCCGTAACTGGATTCACTAACGAGACACGTTGTCAACTGCTTATCCATATGCGGCGTTTGGTTCACGTGACCTTCGACCGCAGATTCCTGAACCCTCCTTCCTACGCCTTTATCTTTAAAGGGCAACGTTTGTCCAAGCTCGCTCCCACGTTCTCCGCCCTTGGTTGTAATCATACGTCGTTGTGTAGGGAGCAACTGCTTCCGAATGCAACAGGAAAATTAGAGTATGTGATGTGCATGGGCCTAATGAGTACGTATACGTGAGTACGGGAAATGAGAATTCAAGTAAGAGGCAGTTAGCCTCTAATGAGTCATGAAGCCCTCCGTGTGGATGTTGGCAGAATGTAACGGCAAAGATACGCTCTGTCATACATGAGTCTAATAGGTGGTATTAAGCAAAGATGTGTCCTGTTTTTTATACAAGATATCCACTAACGAGACCATGTTTCAGCTGTTGCACATGGCCTTCACTGTCTCTTAATGATTATCGACAGGCTCAAAGCTATTTTTTTAGACATGAATAGCCTTAACAACTTTAGCCTTGTTAAGCAATGGGGTTGGGTTTCTAATTCGGGCCATAAACAACATGTGAGTTTAGTTAATGTAATGGGGTTTTATCAAATGGATGAGCGCTTGTGACCTTAATGTCGACCAGAAGTTAACTAGAGTTAACCCGCCTCAAGTAGGTCAGCCTCCTCCTGAGATGTACTGCTCGCCACCGCGCTAAACTCGGCTGGACCTCGTCCTAAATTCATTAAAGCTCCTCGCCAATAAAGAGTCCAGCCAGGCAAAGTGTCGGGTGACTAAATGCAAGCACCTGCGTGGTGGAGAGCCCGGGACAAGTTAATTATCTCCTGTTATTCACCCATCGTCCACTCTGCCATCGCAACTGCCAACCGAGCACCTCCGAGTCGCCATAAAGTTGGCATAACAGGTGCCTCAATTGCCGACCAGGTGATTTCACAGTATGAACGCATCACGTTCATGGACCGACAAATAATGGGTCTAACACCCGAGCCACCCGGGACTGTTTGCGAGAGCAGAGGATTCTCTAGTGGAACCTCGAGTTAGAGATGCTCAATAACGCCCAGTCATGTGACAAGCTAAAGTGTCACGTTCTAATATCCCGAAAGAGTTTTTCCCGATGATCATAAGACCTCGTCAATTTGAAGGAAATAAAAAAGACGGTGTGAAAACCGGCGTCATTTATTGGTCCTGTACTAAAGAAAACTTTTACAGTGGCCCTAGTGGCAAAATTTGTTGTCATCATCAGAGAAGATTCCCTGACGGCCACATATTTAGGGCCACATATTATGAACGCACCATTCCGCCGAGGTCACGCCGAACCCTATCTAGAACCAACTCACTTGGGGCTCATCAGAAAGATCAATGATTCGCGGGAAGGTAACATTATTTTGTGGGCGCATCAAAAGGAGAGATTATTAGAATTTAGCTACCGGGTGTGAGAGGCGGAGGGTGGCGGTGATGAAGCAGGTGACGAGCACACCGTGGGAGCTTAGCCCCGACATGCCATCCCGTCAAGCCCAACACACGAGCGATATCCCTCACCCAATCTATCAATTAGCCGCGCGAAAATCAATACACAGCAGGCGATGAAGGTAAATTAGTAATAGTATGTAACATGAAAGAGGGCTCGGGCTGATTTAAAGCCAGCGTCAGCACGTAAGAGTCATGCACGTCGTACTGTACATGCACCGCTAACTAACCATGTTAACTATGCTTCATTGCTCTGTTTTCCCAACCAGGGATACCTCCTGCGTACACAAATAGCCACCAGGACGATTTTATGAGCCCGTATAACGAATATTAAGTTATCGAGAATTCAGTAATTGAGATTCGCCATCGATGCACCAGAATCTGTTACGAGGACATTACCATCTGATAGTAAAAGCGAATTTGTGTGCGCTAATGCGACGTTGTCTTTTCATGAACACGATAAACTCATCCGAAAAACTTGTAATTTTCATGCCCACGGTATAAGCGAGCGTAAGAGGATCAGGAGCACAGTAAACATTTCATTAAGATGGCTAAGACTGTGTAAAACAGCTTGGCAATGGATTCACTTTAGATGGCGTGTATTTAAGGCTGCTGCTCGCCAAGCGGGAGGAGAAGACAATCTGCATGCAGCATCACACCTATTGCCGGTGATGGGTCATTGGCAGACACATTGAGATAATGCCACAGACACTGAAAGGCATATTTCTGGTCACGTTTAGGCTGCGCTAGCCTCCCTCGGCGGCCTCGTGCGCCTCAATAAAATAAGAATGGTCAAATTATCTGTAGTAGACTCCTATTTTAGCCAACTTGGCGCAATAACGACGGGTGATAAAAGCCAAATCCACCTTAATTGGTCGGACAGCCTGAAAATTGACTTGCAAATCAGTGGCACTTGCCGAAAAATGAAGCAGGAACAAAAACAATTTATCTGAACTGAGGAAGACAAGTTTAGCTAAGCCCATTGTGGCCCCTGTGTGCGCTGTTCTGGAGAGCGTATAAGAAATGGCATCGCCTCGGGCTGTCCTTCCCGCCTGGGTATCAAATCTGTGTGAAACAATCAGCAAAATTCCCCAACTGCTTGTAGCACAAATTAGCTGTGAGACTCGTAACAACTTAGCGATGCTCAGTTCCAGCAGCGGAGGCCGCCGAGTTGGAACGCTTGAACGTCATTAAGGCGGTCAACTGGGGAAAATAAAGAAGGCAAGATTGTTCCTTCAACTTACTTCTCCTGATGAGAACCATTAAATATGGCGGAGGGGCACAATCAAAATGAAGAAGCGGCAAATAAAGTCATCGTTAAGTAGAGATGCCGGTTTGAAATCGCTTAAAGGAAATGAGGTTAGGATATAGGGGGAGAGAAAATGCATCCTCAGGTCCTCCTTACAGTAGCTTACCCCGCGTTGGTCTAAGCAAGCCACTTAAAAGCGAATAAAGGAGAGCAGTATCTCCTGGAATCTGGCAAGCTGGGGTGTCATTCTAATGAATCACCAGCCCCGAGGCAGTATTCAACGAGAAGTGAGATAACTAAAGTATCCTGCCATCATACGCCAGAGGGAAGGGTCCATAACCCCAAAGCCGCATTGATTGATGATGCGGACATTTTGTTTACGTAGGCTTTTATCCCGACGCCTATGAATAGAAAGGAATTTTTCGACAGCTTCTTCAATTAATGTGTCAGCGGAGATAATCACGGGCATTCCGAGGCGATCCAGTTCAGCCGAGCCGGATCAGCGTTTATGAAGACGGATGGCACTTGCCGCTTCCTCCAAAATGCCAGTCATTGTAGGGCTAATTGGGACTCAAGCCAGCCACGTGAGATGTATGTGAAAACTTGTGGACTCCCGCTAATCAATTTAAGCGAAAACTGCCCATTTTGACAGTGCATGGGCCGGAGTTTTGTTATGTAGATCCCGACACTCGAGCTAATGGCGAGGAGGATTCCCTATCCCCAACAAACAAGGCGAAGGCGTTAAAGGGATGTAAAAATACCCCGTCAGAGATGAGCTGCATATTGAATAATTCACCTCCCCTTCCATATAGCGACCTGGGTGCTTAACGAGGCAAAACTTCTCATGCAATACATCAAATGTACATAAATAGATGCACTCCCTATAATCCCTTTTAAGCCAGAAAGATGAGTTGCTAGGCATGAATAATATGACGAGATTTGTTCAAATTTTGGACTTCAATCATGTGGAGTTCAGCGCTAGGTTGTTTCCGACGCCATGGCAGGGAGGAGAGCATCTGGAGATGATGTAGAGGAGCTGGAGGGAGCTGCATCTGTAAACGCAGTGGTTAGTTGTGTTATATTCAGCCTTTAATGTGTGCCGCCCCCGGCGTTGCCACTCCAGCCGCATATCATGTTCTGGTGGCTGGAGGCCCAGCCTCTTCACTCCTCATTGTTGGCTGGCACACCTAATCAATTGGCCATTTTGGGGTCTCTTGTTGGTCTCTTCATAGAAGGGTTCAACACTCTTTATTGTCTCTCCCCCGGGGCACCACACGAAGTGTATAGTTACGATCTGAAGCGTTGCAGCTGTAAAGCTGACAAGCCGGGGCAGACTTAGTGAAATGGCAAGTCCTGGCAAGGCCATAAGGGCAACCACTGTGGGCAGTCTGTGCCCATGCGTGTAATGCAGAGAGCATACATACATGGAGGGAGGGCCCCAATAGAGACATGATTCCACTGAACATGGGGTTTTACCACTCGAGTATTTCACTGGCTGATCTTTATGTGGGCGTATATTTGGAAGAGAAACGACTCGATCGAACTTTTATAGCGCCTTTTATGAATAGCTACATCTTGGGGAGGGACAGTTGAGGTTATTACCGCCAAATCGCAAGTGATTTACAGTGGAAAAACAACTCCTTATAGTGGCTGTAACATTTTGCAGAAATGGTATACATCAACATGGTGGAAATAATAAAAGGTCTGATCAAACTTGAGACTATTGGTTCCTCTATCCGAGAATTATCAAGTAAATCTAATCAGAGAAGCTTGAACGATAACTCATTGTCAACTTTCCAGCGTAGCTTAGATCTCTAATCAGACACATCATATTCAAGCCCCGATGCAGCGTATTAAAAGAGGGATGATAAATCAAACCAGCGAATTAAATGATGAAATCGCGAAGGCAGGAGAATGGGAGTGGCGGGAGAGGCAAGTGTTTCAGACTATGCACGCCGGCTAATCAAGGTTCTAGGGCAAGTAGAGCCCATAGTCTAATTTAGTGAGCTACTGGAGCACCTTAGGTCAGCGTCAAGTCGAGACGAGTTGAGACGAAGACAAGATCTACAACAGGAGGCGAACGAACCCAGTATGAGGCTACAACTCATTGAACGGAGGAGTTGATCGCTCACACCGTGAACTCAATAAGACTCGTGGCAATCAATTTACACCATATACAGGCAAACAAATCCCAAAACATTCCCTCACTTGATTGCTTTTCTTAAGCCAATAATTCCAAAGTGTGCTTTGGATTTTCGGAAAATCAAATGAAATGAAATTTCCCACATCATGGAATTCAAAGCAATTTAGTTGTGATAGACTCGTGGAAAGGATTGGGAGCAAAGTGTTCAGAGTTGATTAAAGATAAGACATGCATCAATTCCACCGCTGTAGAGCATAGCTTGTCGAGTCACAAATGCCACCTACCTAAAGTCGTGTTAAGCATGGTTAAGTTGGGCCTTAAGGGAAACTAGTACATAAATTACATGTTCACTATAGGCAAACTGGTAGTTTGACAGCAATGCTCGTAAGATCTCCTCGGTGTGTTTTAAACCACCTGCTGAAAAACAATTGCTTGCATGTTCCAGCAGTTCTAAATGCCATCGGTGGGCGGCGATTTCTTCAGGCTGAAACTTATTGTCGGAGCGTAATGAATCCTTGTCAGGAAACAAAGCTTCTGAGGCAATCAAAGATGCAATCACTTAGACAGAATTAACATCAAAGCAGATGTCAAGTGACAGCAGGGTGGGGCAGCAGTTCATGTAATAGGCAATCAATTCTCCATTGTTTTTTCAACAACCTTCAATGTCAGACAATTAAAGCAGCGATGTGTATTTGTTGGGAACATTTTCCAGGATGTGTAGCGAATGAGTTGTAAAAGCAACAATACTGAGCAGAAACGCACGTGGGTCCATAGCAATTAATAACACGAGCTAAATCACACCCCAGGGATTGAAGTGTGTAGAAGCTAGCCGGCTGCGGTGATGTCTTCTAAATGAAATATGGTGCCCTTTAATTCCGACGATGGAACGTACGTATGATATTAATTAAACAAGACTGATGCTGGCTGATATTACAGTTATGCGCCCATCTTATTGACTAACATGGCCAGACGTGACAAATTAAAAGGCAAAGGCCAGTTGATTAAGTGGCAGCAAGACGATATGTCCAGTTTCATAACATTTAGGACGTCTACAAGGCCAGCTTTAGTGTGTTTTTTATAAGTCGTAAAAATTGGGTCAATTTTATAAATTACACATATGTAAATGTGAAAAACACAACCTTGGAGACATAAACAAACAATTACCACATTCGACCGGTTTGTTTGAAACTTTCACCTAAATCCACCCCTCACCGAGAGCTTAAGTGACGTGATGAATACAATACCAACGATAACTCGATGCTTCTTTCAATGACGCAGCCACGCAATTCAATCTAAATTGCATTGAATTAACGTTTCGAACATGGCCAAATGCAAGCAGTTAGAAATGAATTCCTCGCCATCTCGACTGCTCAAGTGAGCCTGCAGCAGTCGGAGTCGGAGTGGTGGTTTTAAAGGACTAGGGTAGCATTGCATGCGCCAGATTAACAGAGCCATTGGCATTAAAGCTTCCAGTTGGCTGTCGACAGAAAGCACTCGTGATGTTAGCGAGCTGTGAGTTGTTAACACCCTACGGGAGGAGGGTTCCTCCTATGGATACACGAATACATGACTAACACAATTTCTCACCGAGGTGCCCTAATTTATCGAGAACGTCGGACAGCCCAAGCCTACATTGTACACTGGCTGGCGAGAGAACGCCGAAATGCCAAGGAATCCGCCTGCCAGACACGTCGTCCATATTTCATCCATAATTACCATTAATCAGTGCAGATTATCGCTAAATTATATCCATTCGAGTTGAATTTATTCATTAGTTTCTGAACCAGAGTGATTCTCCTGCATTAAAGTGCTATCTGAATGGTAGAACTAATCTCAGAAGCACTGAGCAGGTCTTTCAATGTCACTTAAACTCATCCATAATACTCGTAATGCATAGGGAATTTGACAATAAAATGATGTGTAATGGAGTTGAATTACGCAGCGTTTTACCCATCTTCAAGGGAAAGGGACCCTCACCAAAGCGTTCAGCAACAATTTATGTCACAATTCCAGCATTACTTGCTTCGGCCATCGACAAAGGAGTAACCAAAGCTTTCATGATGCTGTAATCTGATTGTGTACATTACGTTACCGTCTTAAGGCGGTATAATAAAATTTCATTACCACTGCTGCCAGCCATAAATACGATGAAATACTTCGGAGAAAGTTTGGGGGCACCAATTGCTATAATGTCGATCATGAAATTCTAGAGGCAACTTTTTCCGCACAATACATGACCATTCTGACAATTCCTGCAAATCAATTACTCTCAACTCTGCTGTTTCGTGAGAAATATATCACAACAGAATAAACGAGAGAATGCGTTCTACCTTCTGGAATGGTTGAACACATGGATACTCCAAATGATGTATGCAGGAAGATGGCTATTATGTGACAACATGTATCGTCTACATGATAGATCTATGCCAATTAAAAAAAATACAATTTGTCTTGAAAGGGGAGCGGAAAACAACAATTTAAATCGAAACAAATACCGAAGGTACATACACAAATATACATTTTCAGTGACGATGTCAGGTTCTGATTAATAAAAAAAAGTCTGAAACAAATCACTTACCATTTCTGTTCTGAATGCCAACTCTCGTTCAAGGGTTGATAAATGAGAAAAGTGCCGATCTCTTTCAAACAT
>JAXGGS010133308.1:28431-40366 GCA_035585475.1 Armandia brevis
AGCCAATATTTCTGCCATTAAAGTGTTGAAGTAAATGTATTTCACATTTCCATAGAAAGGAAATAGCAAATTTAGCATTTTCAACTGAAATGAGAGATGCTACTGGTAACTTTGTTAACTACTAAGTACAAAAACAAATGTAAGTTATCTATCTAGTGCTTGCAACGGCTCCCAATTGTTGATTTGAGTGGGACTATGTGTAACTCATTTGCTAGACATTGGCTCTACGTTAAGCAGCCTGACGCAGTGGATGACGCCTTGGTCTCAGACTCCAGCTTAACGACTTGGTGAGTCCACTCAGTAACTGTCTAGGAGTATGGATTTCAGTCTTCGATCTTCCCGGCTAAATCCCCCACTAGGGATTACAGAGCCAGCGTTCTGATGGCAATCGCATCTCGCAGATCTTTCAAAAGATACTTTGTCATGTTCGACACTTTTCTGATCAGACGGTAGCGTATCTGACAGGCTGTCAGCTTCATATTCCACTTCATTGGTCACTTGCCTGACTTCAGAGGGCCCAAGGCCCCGAGTAGGAAATGATAATAGAAGCTTGGGAGACGCAACCCCCTGGCATCATTAACGCAAACGAGCGTTTTCAAATCTTTTCCTGGAACCAATCTGGCTAATCAGCTTCACCCTGAATATTAAAATGTCGGTATTATATGGAAGTTTCGTGTTCGGGTCTGCTCATGTATGTGCACTTCTCGAGCCAAGTCCATATTTTATTGCATAATGAAATGGGAGAGCGAGTAGAAAAATCACTTGGGTTAGCCTGGAGGGAATAATCCGTATCGACTGGCGTTCATTTACTGAATGCGCACTGCACGTCGTGCTTGCAGCACTGGTTACGAACGATAAATTAAAACATGAACTTTGGGTTACGAAACGTGCCATAAGACAAGTGGCACCTAAAACGTAAATTACGTACATTAATGGTATAAAATTAATGAGAATAGGCCTTGTAATTGGAGTTCGAGCAGGTTTACACCGGACGTGGAAGCAATCAGGAGTGCACTTACGTATAGTGGAGTGGTGGTATCGAATTCTCATTTCAGAAATAGATCCACGAGGAATGAGTGATTGGCTAACCATTATTTCACGAGATTATGTGTTTTAGGGACAAGGATTCATCGGGCGGTTGCGTGACGTTATTGTCGATTATATTTACATTTGTGCACGAATTCTCAGATCAGGAGCCTCGTATGCCATTGAGAACTTGAGTCACCAATCCACATCTTTTGAGCCCGGCAATTGATGGTTTGCCACATAACGTGTCATCCTAGCGAAAACAATGGGACATGGAAACGGTCGGAGGAATTCATTGATAGCATTATCTCAAGCTATTGTGGGGTGAGATTCCCTGGTTCAGCTTTGATGATCGCGCAATTCAATTACCGAATTCTCCTACAGCAGGCGATATAAAGTTGTCGGTGAGATAAAGTACCTGGTGTAAAAAGTCTGAAAGCCTGATAAATGCCCCCGTTTGCTGATTGCACGAAATCTCGGCGGCCACCGAATTTATGAATGATGCATTACCGGTCACGAATCGATACGTACTCACCGCAATTAGCAGTGGGTTTTAGTTGAGACGTAATTGTGAAGGCTCTGGAATTTCTGAATGGACGATTTCCATAAAATGAGTAGCTATGAGTAGGGCTTAAATTAAATGTGTTGGCCCTGAAAACTCATATACCGTGTATTTGAGCCAGCTCTGAATCCTATAGTGTAGTGTGGATTCTGCAGACGCGTGCACCATTCTTTAATAATTGATTAGCGCCGAAAGTATCTGGTTGACCTAATTAAAACACCCTGATGAGATTTTAAGTCCCGTTTATTGTGTGCGAGGTTTTACTGGATGTGTCTTCGCTACAATTACACCAGTTGGCAAACTTTAACAGGTCCTCATTGCAAACTGCATGTTTTCCTGAAGCAAACACTTTCACTCGACTAACATGTGCTAAAATTACCGTTCAAGCTGGCAAACATTCCCGGCTCCCAACGCGTGAGGAAAGCTGTGGAAATGCTGCGGAGCAACGTTCATTAAAATCACGGGTCAAAATTGATAGATTCGCGTACAAACAGACTAGATGCACAATTCGCCACCAGAGGCAGGAAGAGGATAGCCACAAAGGGGAAGCAATTGCTCTGAATGTGGCAATGTGTTCAGTCATCAACTGCCAAGAGCTGTATCCATAAAGGAAACGAGCGCGCCTGTAAGCGAGGAGGGGCGTGCGACTTTATGAAATTTCTCCCATTAATTTTCCCCCGCCGTTATCATGATTATTTGCCCGAGTCGCAATATCTGGTATTGATTGTCACAACCCATCCCTCCACGTCCACCAGACCCCTTGCTGGTGTAATGGGGGGAGAAACGTCAGACTGAGGGTGACCGGCAACTGACCACAATCACCGTATAATTGTCACCAAGAATACGGAGGTCTATATTCAAACAGAGGAGGTCATTTCGATTCGTTCCGTGCCATTTATCCGGCATTGAGAGCGGCCTCCCCCGCCGATACCATTGTCCGATGGGTGGCAAGGAGGCTAAAATCTCTTAATCCATAACCGATTTGCCTTCAAGCCTTGCCAGTATCACCAATAGGCTAAATGATGCTTCAATGGCAATCCAACAAATTTTGTGTAATTGGATGTGGCCCTCGGGGTACAGAGGCAGCCAGAGAACTCGCAGACAGAACTATTATTGCCCGAGCCATGATTTTCCCGTGAACGCATCCATCATAACTAATACCCCGGGCTCGGCTGCAACTCATCACCCACCACAATAGAGAGGTCAGCTACTACCCGCCACCGTCTCTCGCTAAGGTGCCTTCACACTTCCTTACAGTTTAGGCTGGCTGCAGTTACTAATGGCCTTACAGGAATTATAGGAGGGGTTAACCGCTACAGAAGAGCTACAAAACGCTTACTACCTACAGCGGTATTCGCTCGCACAAAAATTCTCAAGAGCTGGGACTTGGCTGCGTCGTTCTTCTACGGCTCCGGGATCATCATTAATTTTGCAAAGCAGTTTTAATCATCTGGCCGACCCATTGAAAAACTGCAGACAGGCGGTAGTTTTTATTTCTAGGCTTACTGCTACTCTTCCCCGCTCACGATTACGGGGGATTTGGGAATAATATCGGGAGGCTGTGTACACTAATATCAGGCCCGTCTCTCTGAAGTCGTCAAACAACAGAGCAGGAAGATTGAGCGGGCTCAAGCCCGGATAAAGAGAGGAAACACATTGGCGATGCGGTGGCAATGAAGTATGGCCATTGTTACTGCCCGGGAGAGAACTGGACAGATTCATAACTACAAGGGAAGATGACTGGAGCTC
Organism: Armandia brevis; assembly: GCA_035585475.1. NCBI lineage: Eukaryota > Metazoa > Annelida > Polychaeta > Opheliidae > Armandia > Armandia brevis. The sequence continues at coordinate 31,769 of JAXGGS010133308.1, forward strand.
CTGCCAAGTGCAAGCCCTTCTAGGTGCCAGTTTACCCTTATAACATCACCCATGTCACTACCACTGACCCCTTCAATTGATCAAAGTGACCAGGCGGCGGATTGTTTTAGAGTGGACAGGCACATTAACACCAGCCTGGCCATCTCGGTGCCAAATCTGGGCCAAGCTTCTGCTTTATCAAGCGCTGTCCCATGTGTGGTTGTTCTGCACTGTGATTTTCAATCAGGATTCCAGCACATAAGGTTGGTAAAATAACGAGGGAAGCTGGAACCTGGTGGCTCCATGTTCGCAGGCCTCCTGCTATTCCCTGCATGTGCTCCACTTGGTCGACGAACAACGTTAAAATCATCTGTGCCCAGACGCAATGTCATTCAAACCATTGAACCTTCCATTGATGGCACAAATGTCCTGTGCACCTGACTGCATAATATGAAGGTCCCATTTTTCAACTCTCTTCCCGCTCTACTTTATGCAGGTTTTCTGCAAGAATCTGTACCTGCGTAGGTCTGCAGTTTTTGAGCACCCGGGGTAAAAAAAGAAACCTCTATGTCATAAACACTAGACAGACGTGCTCCTGGCATTACACTGAGTCTGTTGTTTGTAGACTTTGAAACTGCTCATTAGTGTCACGTACCTATGTCATATTTCCCAATTTTAGTCTAAAAACAAAACCGGTCGAGGACAACGCACTTGAAAATTGCCGATATAGCTCACTTAACAAGCTGGTATTATATTAAAATGGCACATTTTGCCTAACTTCTCTTGGAACTGGATCGTAAACATCTGACGGAGCAAGGGCGATTTACAGGTGCGGGCAATGAGACATGACAACATCTGTGGCCTCCAACTACCCGGAAATCAGTCTAACGTTTACAACAGAATAACTGATGGATGGGCTTCTCTGTTTGGAATGTACGCATAAATCGGGTGAAAATACTCGGGGATTAAAGGTCGTGTTTTATAGAAATAGCCATAAACCACCACGGTCAGCAGAGTGGATGTTTATTACTGGATATGATACTGTATGTATTAAAGCACAGAATGTGAAGAGAAAATTTGCTTGTTCATATAGTAGGTCATGTTGGAAACCAATACAATTGTTGCCAGAATAGTCTCACTTTGACATGATCACTATTGGATGAAATGGTTTGGAAGTGGAGTAGAATCGCAAAAAGTGAAGACAATTGAGTACCGGTACTCGAAATATCTCTCATGATAGCTTTTGAAAATCATGGGGGAGATAAGTTTTCTATGTAGTTTGTCTCATATTGCGACAGTGAAATTGTCCACAGATCGAACAATGTCGTGAATAGATTTTTGTGCCACAGAGGGCAGGATAAGATGCGTGATGCAAATTTGTCGAGTGAATGAGAGGCTGCAAGAATAGGGGTATTGAAGTTACCATTTGCCACACTAGAATCAGGCACATTAGTCCGAATACTCGAGCTACTCAATGTCGCAAATCCATGTGAGGAGAGCGATCTGCCTCGCTTTCATAGTCCCCAACTTTCTCCTTCACTGTCTTACACAAATCAATATGCAAATTGTCATTCCAGATGAAATTCTGGAAAGAAATGCCATAAAAGCGTCTTACACCAGGCGTGTCCTAGGCCGAATCAATGCTGCCGATGCCGCCTAGACTGATGAAAGGATAAACTTGATACGTCTTCTTAATTTTTAATGTAAGCCAATAACAGCACGATAATTCATCGAAATGAGACGGTGGAAGTGTTTAAATAACGTCATTGATGTGTGTAATCAATAAACCGAATAGGAGAGTTGTGGAACGAAACATGCCAGCCACTGTCTTGGGTAAATAGTCCCGGCTAAAACGCCTAAACACATTAAGTTTGCAATACTCATGATCTGCAGTTATGGCGAAGCTAAGATTATATCCAAACACAAAATCCCCTCGAGGCATCGTTTGTTATTGAGAGCTGGAAGCTGATCACGAACGAGGGATTCGCTCGCTAAACGTATCATCCGGTATTGTCTCAGTCTATTACACTGTCAGCTTCGGGGATTTACATAGAGAAATTACAAAGTGTTGTGAGCGCATACCATTCATTCTGAAAGTTATGAAATCTTAATTTACGACGTGTCATTTAATCAAGACACTTTTATGCCGCAGATTTGCATCAGGACTTACGAACCATTGTCTAGCTCAATCAACATACGGCATGCTATACAAGGAGAATGTAACAGCTGTGCAGTGAGATGTTGGAAGAAAGACCCATTCGCAAGGTGTGCATGGTGTAAAGGCGGTGTGCAATAAATTGGTGCTTGAAACACTATTCAACAGGAAAGATTATCAAGACTATGAAAAAATGCAGCAACCTTGGAAAAAGCGATTGGGTTCATGCTATTTTAAGTGCCCTATTTTGTACGTGTTACGTATGAATAGATGTCGACTTTGAGTGACATTTAAAATATAAGCAAACGTATTTTGTTAATCTTGTCGGTGCTGAGCTGACAAGAGTGGCTACAGAAACCACAGATTACAGCAGCTATTCATCCAGATAAGTCAATTAGAGCATAAAACAGAGCTACATTAACAGGCAGCTGAGCGGCGAATTATCAGATAGACGGGCCACTGTCGGTACTTCTGGAGAGCGATCTGCCTCGCTTTCATAGTCCCCAACTTTCTCCTTCACTGTCTTACACAAATCAATATGCAAATTGTCATTCCAGATGAAATTCTGGAAAGAAATGCCATAAAAGCGTCTTACACCAGGCGTGTCCTAGGCCGAATCAATGCTGCCGATGCCGCCTAGACTGATGAAAGGATAAACTTGATACGTCTTCTTAATTTTTAATGTAAGCCAATAACAGCACGATAATTCATCGAAATGAGACGGTGGAAGTGTTTAAATAACGTCATTGATGTGTGTAATCAATAAACCGAATAGGAGAGTTGTGGAACGAAACATGCCAGCCACTGTCTTGGGTAAATAGTCCCGGCTAAAACGCCTAAACACATTAAGTTTGCAATACTCATGATCTGCAGTTATGGCGAAGCTAAGATTATATCCAAACACAAAATCCCCTCGAGGCATCGTTTGTTATTGAGAGCTGGAAGCTGATCACGAACGAGGGATTCGCTCGCTAAACGTATCATCCGGTATTGTCTCAGTCTATTACACTGTCAGCTTCGGGGATTTACATAGAGAAATTACAAAGTGTTGTGAGCGCATACCATTCATTCTGAAAGTTATGAAATCTTAATTTACGACGTGTCATTTAATCAAGACACTTTTATGCCGCAGATTTGCATCAGGACTTACGAACCATTGTCTAGCTCAATCAACATACGGCATGCTATACAAGGAGAATGTAACAGCTGTGCAGTGAGATGTTGGAAGAAAGACCCATTCGCAAGGTGTGCATGGTGTAAAGGCGGTGTGCAATAAATTGGTGCTTGAAACACTATTCAACAGGAAAGATTATCAAGACTATGAAAAAATGCAGCAACCTTGGAAAAAGCGATTGGGTTCATGCTATTTTAAGTGCCCTATTTTGTACGTGTTACGTATGAATAGATGTCGACTTTGAGTGACATTTAAAATATAAGCAAACGTATTTTGTTAATCTTGTCGGTGCTGAGCTGACAAGAGTGGCTACAGAAACCACAGATTACAGCAGCTATTCATCCAGATAAGTCAATTAGAGCATAAAACAGAGCTACATTAACAGGCAGCTGAGCGGCGAATTATCAGATAATCGTGTTTTGGTACAGCCATCAACAAGTAATACATCGTCCGTAATTAAATTATGACATCCCCAATCTAATTATCTGTCAATCAACATCAGAGAAGACAAACTATCTCATCAGAAGGCAATTCTGATCAAGTGAACATAGAGCTCAATTGACATTTCTTTTCCGCTCACCCAGAGCCAGCAATTATGGTTTACTGCCTATCTAATACCCTTCCACGCCGCTCAAAAGAGTTACCAGTTTAAACAATGCAACACAATCGACCTGGCTTCACTAGAAGCTACAGACCATTGCGGCTCTGGCACCCACTATTTCCCACAGGACCCATGATCAATATCTCATGTGGCCAAACTGCATGACCCGTCAGCCAGGCAGATTTAGCTAGCGTGGGCTGCTGCCGCAGAGACCGTATGTCATTGATTGGGCCTTCTAATCCGAGATGTCAATAAAGCTGGCAAGTATCCATAGACAATGCATGCCCAGACGGGCCACTGTCGGTACTTCTGGGGAAGTTTGATAAATATAGGCTCAGTAACTAATAGGAGTACACCACGTAATGCCTCCGAATGCATACACACGTTTGTCAACAAGGAAGAAGCTGAATCAATATCTTACCTGTGCAAAATTCCACAAATGCACGCTGAAATAAAAATAGAAAACATAAATTTAACATGATTGTCAATAGCTGAGTCAGAAGTACAAATAAAATGCAGGATCAATTTGTCTAGAATCACTGTCATAATCGGAGTCTGTACATTCCGAATGGACAAGAACAGTACATGAAGATCAATACTCTAACTGTCAGAGTTGTTAAGAACAGTAGTAAACACTCACCCAAGACTGCAATCAGTACCACATATCCGATATGCGACCAATGTGAACTTTGTGATGGTGTGCTAACATCCCCGTTTTCTCTCTCGTTCTTTTTGCCGTGTTTGTGTTTGTTTTGTGTACTTGTGGCTGTTTTAGAGCGCCCATTTTCAGAGGTTTGGGCCTGAGGTCTTCTCTTCGCCGCCATATCTGGAAATGTGGCGCTAGCAGGCGGCTACTTCCGGTTTTATATTTCCGTCTTGTAAGAACGAATAAATTATGGAATCCTATGCAATATTCATGACTATTCAATGCAACGGACAAATCGAGTGATGGGGCGTGAATAGTAGGATTGTCAACTGCACGCCGGTGGCGAATGAATTGAGGCAGAATCGTGCAAAATGTACCGTGGGCCGAGATATTCCTTATATGGAAACTGGGTCATCGCTAATAGCAACCTCGGTAGTTTACGTTAAGTCGGAAGTCATGGTGTCTGCGGCAGGTGCTCTATGTGTTGTGGACGAGGTGTAGACTTTGTGCTTGATTGAGGTAGTTTAGAAGTGATCGCATACACAAACGTCATTTGACAACAGTCAAATACTAACAGGAGTTTAGATTTATAGGCACTTGGCGGCTGACAAACGAGAAAATGGGGGAAGTTATCACGCTTACACCGACTCTGTCGGATTCTCTGATGAAAACGCGGCCGAACTTCGGCACGTACCTCCAGTCCGATGCCAACGCTGGTGGAAACTCCGTTCAACAAATTGAGCGTGCACGTATGGAGAGGCAAATGAAATTCCCAAGTATCATAGGTAGGAAAGATGTCGATTCATTTAAGGAGCCCCAGCGCCCAACCGACACGGCGTATAAGAGGTGGAATGATGAGGGTGACTACCGACCCCCTGGCCCGAACAGGAGTGTGGACAACATCCTAGATCCCGTATCAGGCTTCGTCAGTGTCGTCGGAGATGCTGACAGAAATACTGGCAGAACCAGGATTAAGTCAATGGTGCAATTGAACACTACACCTCAGTCCTATGCTCCCCAGGACATGCACTCTAACAGAGTGAGCTGTCCCACAGCACCCCCAGACACCAGGAGGGTAACGGAAAACGATTATGGAACACCTCATAACTGGAATAGCAGACTGGTCTCAGATTCTAAATTAAGAGCAGACTTGGGAGGTAATTACAATTTTGTGTAAATGTGTTAACATTCTATATTCGTGTGTATATAACTAGGCTATGATTCAAAAGTTCAGCCTACTTCTGACATTGAATAAGTGCACAGAAAAGTCATACAATCATCAGCTAAAGATTGATCAGCTAAATGTGGCTCTGCCAAGTATCTCTTTATGAAAAATTAATGACCATAGCATGCCAAACAATTCACCATTGTATCATTGTATCACCTACTAAGATTATAATATGAAACCAGATCTTTGCCTTCCTATCAACAACCAGATTCGTTTGTTTGAAGTCGCTCCGTATAGCCTATATGGTACTTACCAACGCTTCAATAGAAAACATACAATGCACCATGTAACCCTAGTAGGCCCGAAATAATAATATTTTTCATTATGAAACAGCGCGGAATATCCCATTATATTTCTAATTCTAGGATGGACAAGTGACAAAGACCCAAGATCAACTGCTGATGTAAGTAGATTTTAAATAGAAATATCTTAAAAGTACAGAACAAAATAAAATTAAGTTTCTAAACTTCGGTAATAATTAAAAGGGAGAGTAATTGAATATCTGATTGGTGATCAAGAGGCAGCCAAGTGCGCACTTAACGCTATTTGAGAGTCTATACTCACAAAATTAAGATAAGGGCCCCAGTCTTTATTGCAACCCGTGTTGTTCGTGATATCAATTCACACTGTACAATCTGTAAATCACAGAGAGACCCGCATACTTATCAGAGTCTCAAGTATCTCGAGTAAACTTCATTACACGAGGAAGATAACAAAACCCTGACTCATTACTCTGATTCCTTCTGTTTGACTCATTTGATTATTCCTGGTAAATGATAAGTGTTCCAGAATGTACAAGTGTTACGTATTGGAAACCATCCATGCTATGTACAATTAAAGCAGTGTGTATGTATTGACGGAACGACTTAAGCATGGCTAACCTATTAATGCAAACTGGCGATACCAACATTAGACCATTTCTATAGCCTACTAAGATCAAGGATAAATGTTTGGCCAAGCCTCTATAATCTGTTAATCCCGCTAATCCATACAATGGATGCATTGTAACTTTTACATCAACTATACGTATCTACTGGTATATGAGAAAGTATTTATGTAATCGTATAGTCATAGGCTAATAGGCCAACAGTTGCCTGCAAAACATCCTCATAATATATGAAATCCTTGTCTTCGAACTGCTTCTTAAAATCATAACTTTTTTTATTTTGTGCCCTCAACTTGATTGAAAAATACTTCCACTTAAACATTGCTTTCTATGATTCAGGGAGGGAAACCAAGGACACCACAAGATGAAAACAAACAGCTAAGAGATAAGCTAGCACATCGGTACATGTACACATCTTCTACCCAAAGGTAAGGAAGCACGGCAATTCTCTTATAATGCAACTATGTGTTATTTCTAATGTGAAAGCATGTGTGTTAACTATCACAGTCTGATTATTCTATCTACGACGTCCATGTATGAATTTGGCTAGATTTATTTGTGGTAGACGCGTACAATGTATTTGGAATGTTCATATCAGTGTACAGTTTCGTAGGTTCACACGCTATGGACCACTTGAGCATCAGTTTGAAGTGTATGTTTGCGTGAAGTTTTCAACGTTAAAAAAGCAACTTGATCCCCTAGGATCATCGCGAATATAAGTCCAATCCCTTGGTAATTCTGGGATAAATAGGTCTCAAATAAATCAATAATCGACTTCGATTTGGATTACTCCTCCATTTCTTTAACATGAAACAGCGTCACCATGGACGGATTTAATAACGTTTTATTCGATCGGTTTATTGCACATTGGGAGCATGGGGATATTGGGGGTCTGTTAATGGTACACTTGGAGATCCCGAATAAGTATCGACTGATCTTCCACTCGCATTGTTGAGGCTCAATTGGAACAGAGTCGCCAGCGCCCCATAATTTGAGATATTTTCTACTTGATCGACTCCTAGTCAAAAGTGGCAGAGATCAATCCTGTCTATTTACAGACTTTTGTTACAGGTCAAGTGTCAATAATCGATCAAAGTTCTCAACTCCCAGGTTACCAGAGAGTTTCAGTGACAAAAACGTAGTGGTTAAGCCATTAGCGGCTCTATTAAAGATACAATAGTATCGACGGCTGTGCCAATTACCCAGTGGTTCTCACAGAAACAATAACCCATTGCTACCTGGTTGACACCTACAACTCATTAACAAATAACTGCCAATACAATCCCATGTGAAAACTCATGGGAAAATAGAAAATGCGTTCAACGACCCGACTCTTGAAAGACAAGTACAGCACATGTAAATGTATTCCCTATCAGATCATATGAGGAGGTGCCATGGGACAATATGCTGGCTTCTCGCCGGTGGGCCCCGGTATCCACGTTAGAAGAAAAACCTGATATGATTTCACAAGTTTTCACAAATAAACGTAATGAACCTGCTGCTATGGAGTGGCAAGTAAGTGCATGAACTTTTATCTTTCTCACGTGATCGTGAATGTCATAGATTTGTTGTACTTATGTTGTATGTAATGCTGCATGCAAAACTCGATATGCTTATCACATTTATATATAAAGAGTTTTGATTAATGTGATACCTAAACTCCACTGGTCGAACAATAAATCTGTCCGTTTCCAATTGTAACCATCGAGTGCGTCGAATTTGTTAAATAGCAAATCAGTTCTGCTTGACCCTCACCATTTAGACCGATGTCGGTATTTAATGCTACCTTCTCAATTACAGAAAACTGGACGATCATGGGACTGGTTCCAAACGCGAAAAGCCAACTATAAGAAGAACATTCCTATCCCTGGCGTCGTGTTGTAAGTTTCCATTTAAAAAATACGTAGAGTCAAAACATATTTACCAAAT
>JAXGGS010133308.1:90787-102449 GCA_035585475.1 Armandia brevis
AACTACGTTATGTTTCCACTGGTGGCGCTGGTAGTGATTCCGCCATATTTGTTGTGACTGGAGAAATTTTACCGTAGACGACGTGAGGATTTTACGCAAATGCCTAGAATGGTGTGATTACATGGTCAACTTCATATTAGGTAAACCAAGAGTATGATTGCGAATAACTATGGTATACTAAGGAGGTATTTTATGCGCGATACACTTTGTACTCGGGCCTGTAAAGCAAGATCCACACCCATGTAAATGTCCACATCATGTGTTGGACATGTAAAATAGGCCTACATCATGGAATTTAATAACCTATGCATTAAGGTTCGTGATATACAACTTCGGTCACTCACATAGCTCCCTTTGCGCCCTTAAATACGGTATTAGTTCATTCCATCGCACCCTATTATGACTTTCGTTTTAAATTGAACCGCGAACTTCACGTTGTGACTGCACTTCAAGCCCACATCAACCTGCGCTGGATCATCGTTATAGGCCCTATGCCCTATACATTTTAGATGACCTCACCTGTACTCACGACTTTGAGCACAAGTCGACAATGATATTAGAATATAACTGATTACAACATATACAGTGAATGTAGATATCGTTTCAATGTTGAGATGAACAAATTATGCACAAATCATGATATCATTAATCATTGTATATGACATATTGTGTGCATTTGCTAGTGTATACTTTGTTGGCCTATGTGAATCGGCTTAAACCTACATGTAAAATGACATGCTCGTACACACGTAATTTAGTTTCTTCGTATATAGTAATTTACATAGCTTGCTCTTTGGCCTTTATATATATATATATGTGTGTGTATACGACTTTAACAATTGGTCCCAAACCACTCATAAAGGTTGGTATTAGAAGTCTACCATTAAATATACACTCTGTACATATATATCCATTATTCGATACTCGTGTAGGCCTATATGTATTTACCGATCTAAAATTAAGATTAAATCACGAATGTTCCCTATATTCTATTATAGCTGCTGACAGAAACTTCCAAATGCGATGGATGGTGTTCAGAAAAAGAAGCAAGTGAGTGATGCAAAACTCTCATTTATTACATACTGGCATTTGCTTTTGCACCACCTCCTGTTATAACATTTATTGACCAGCACTGCCATGAACATATTATTACTTTTTCCCCATCTGTGTAGAAGCCTGCTGAAAGCAGTTCATGCCCACATGTAAATACAGTAGGGGTTAACACATGGGAAGATGTACAGCGCAAAATACAGGTTAGTATCCCCATTCTTACGTTCTAGGGTTGATATATGTTAATACATTTTGTAGTTGTATGGCGATGCTTCAATTATAAATGTCATTTCACGTTCTCTGATAATGCATTCTGTACGTCTAGATCCATGCCGTGTGTACTACGTGCAGAGCTAAAGGACAGAACCTGTGGCTTTGCTTACATTCAAGATGCCTTTACGTTGGATGTGGAGCATCAGTTGACGACCACAGCACTAGTCACTCGACCGTGAGTTTACAGTGCTGATTTATTAGAGTATAATAGCTATTTCATACGCATTTCAATGAATGCATGTCTGAAGTCGGAGCCTATGAATATTCCTCAGCGCCTAACAGCCTTACAGTTGATCCAATGAATGCTCTCTTATTTAGGAAAACGAACATTGGTTAACCCTAAACATGACAACAAATAGAATCTGGTGTTACGAATGTGAGGAGGAGGTTTTAAAAGAGAACAACAAACCTCCATTTCCGTATGTTTTAAGAATTGACATTACCGTTTTTTCGCAAAGACGACACATATGCTTACATTTCCTGTGGCTTATTATCCAACTATTTTACTTATAGTATGAGAGAGAGGAGCATGTCACTGACGCCACTATCTGAACCAGTTAGTCCTGAGAGAACCACTTCTGGCACTACGGCTTCTGTGCTATCGCCGGCACATAGTCAGGCTTCTAGTCTGCATGACGAGTCTGAGTCTGAGGAGGACGATGAGGCCCAAAGATTGCGGGGTAAGCTACTCTCAGAATAGTTTATAGTTTCACCACATTTGAGTTTTTAAGGCGAGGGAAATTGAAATCACATTTTATCGAATAGGTTTGACTGGTCTCCAAAACATAGGAAATACTTGCTACATGAATGCTGCACTACAAACATTGTCGAATTGGTAAGAAATCATTTGAAGATATTGGATAATGAAAGTTTGTGGTTTTTAAATCGTTATAATTCAGTGTTAATTGTTTCTTTGCAGCCCACCACTGAGAAAATTTTTCCTGGACTGTCATGGATATGTTCGCACAGATAAAAAACCCATGCTATCCCGTAGCTATTGTAAGCTAATGACCGATATGTGGGACAAAAAGAGGTGGCTACATCTATTTTTTTTTCTTTTTTTTTTCTTCATTTTTGTAACCATATAAGCATGTGATTACAAATCTAATGTTATAATCTACTGTACGTCTGCTTCTTCACAGACGAGGATACGTTGTTCCATCGAGTGTAGCACATGGAATAAAATTGGTCCATCCCATGTTCAGGGGTTATTCGCAACAGGTACGTTTCTTTATTGTTAAAACATTTTAGGATGGGCTTTGATATATTAATACGCATGGCATTGCCTCATTTCTCAATTGTTGTATCCAGGACTCCCAGGAATTCTTAAGATGTTTTATGGATCAACTGCACGAAGAGTTGAAAGCACCTGTGGTTGGCGATATCTCTGATCCAGAAGAGGACGACCAAGAGGAAATGGAGGAGGAAGAGGAGGAAGACGACGAAGAGACAGAAGACCGTGAGACCGACACGTTGGTCACACACAAAACGACAGTTAAAGTCGAAAGCAATAGCCAACAATCAGATACTGACTATGAAACATGTGATTCTGGATTAAGCAGTGAACGAAGTTCAGTCGAGCATAGTATTGCTAGTGGTGACGAATGTACAATGATGGACACTGATAAGAACAGCCTCAGTTCTCAGACAGACTTGAGCACCCCCACCGGTGATAAGGGTGACATTAATTCACCACAAAATTCAAACAAATCAGATGACCTAGATCGGGATAGTGCAATAAGCTCATCGATGTCCTCAATCGGTACTAACGCTGACAAAAACGACGGTATTCCTGGCAATAAGTCAAAAAAGGAGGCGGAAAATATAATTAAGCGTCAGACCCATGGTGATGAGACGAAAGTCAGTTTTGCTGGTATGGATACAACGGAATACACCGATGCCAACTCCGAAATGGAACCTCTTCAGAAAGGAAGAATTACAAAAACTAGGACCCCCTCAACTTCATCAAAAAGAATAAGATCTCGGCAGAGCTCAGAAAATGATAAAAGCATCAAAATTCATCCGGCGCCTGGGCCAGCTCAAGGCAAAAGGAAAAAGGCACCCGCATATAGAAGCGTCATATCCGATATATTTGACGGGAAGATATTAAGCTCTGTGCAATGTCTGACATGCGAGAGGGTTAGAAGCGTTTTATTGTCGATCTGATACATTCACGTAAAATATTTAATTTCATAACTTAGCGATGGATCTTAGTTTTTCTCCTTTCAAGTGCTGTATTTAAGTACGCTCTTTAACAGGTGTCATCGACTAAAGAAACATTCCAAGACCTATCCTTGCCTATTCCAACTAAGGACCACTTGCACGTGATACATGCTTCTCAAGCGCCTCCTCACCCGAAAGGAACATGCGGAGAAGTCACACTTAATCAAGGTTGGGTATCCTGGATGCTCAGCTGGATGAGAAGGTATACATGTACATCCTGGGTTATTAAGCGCGTAGAACGAAGCTTACAATGTACATTCTATCGAGTATTATAATTTGTATATTCTTTTGTTTGCAGTTGGTTTTGGGGACCAACCATTACATTGAAAGATTGTTTGGCGGCGTTTTTCTCAGCTGACGAACTGAAAGGGGATAATATGTATTCATGCGAGAAATGTAAAAAGTAAGTACATGTACCAGTAAGCTGAATTATTCTGTTCAAGAGAAACTGATGATATCGTTTGTACTTGAGCTTCATTTCATACTTTATTACCACAGGCTCAGAAACGGAATCAAATTTTCTAAAGTTATGGAATTGCCAGAGGTACGTCGTAGAGGAATAATTCCCAATCTTACTCATTAGATATTGATTTTATTTTGCTCTACCGTAATATATATGTTACCGTGTCACTATCGCTTCAGATACTATGCATACACTTGAAGAGATTCAGACATGAGTTCATGTTTTCAACAAAAATAAGCAGTCATGTCTCTTTTCCACTTGAAGATTTGGATATGGGTCCTTATTTGCATAAAGGTGAGAGGATAAATCATCATTCGATTCGTTACGATTGACACCAGTAATCAGTTTCCTTGCGCATACAGTTATACCGTATTTATGTTTTATAGAATGTAAGGATCAAATTACCCAGTATGACCTTGTCGGTGTGATCTGTCACCATGGTACTGCCGGGGGAGGACATTACACCTCGTACTGCTTAAACAGTGATCAGTGGTATGAGTTTGACGATCAGTGCGTTACTGAAGTGGATATGCAACAAGTTGAAAACTGTGAGGCATACGTCCTATTCTATAGGTAAATAATGGACATCTTCTGCTTTGCTTATGGCCTATGCGAATGATTTCATCACCAAAGTTATTCGAGATACATGTACATGTGATTCAGTGTTTTTTTAAGATAAATCCGGGTATTTGTATTAGAAATGTACATATTTATATATAATCTCTCGGGTACCTTTTTTTAGGAAAAAGAATGATCGCATGATGACTGTGAGAGAAAATGCAGCTGAATTTATGGAAATCACAGAGAACACGTTCATGAAATTTTACGTCTCTAAACAATGGATAAATAAGTTCTACACTTTCTCGGAGCCTGGTCCCATCACCAATCATGACTTTTTATGCAAGCATGGAGGTATGATTCAATCTATAATGTACATCTAAATACAGGTACATCACGTTAGATTTTATCGTGATTGTTATAAAGGATGTCTATCAGATTGGCTTGAATGCTTAAGTTCAAAATCATGTGTTTGGTTTTATTCATCAGGTGTACACCCGAATAAATGGCCCTATGTGACTGAACTTGTATGGGAAGTATCTCAGAAGATGTGGACGTTCCTTCACGAAAAGTATGAATCCATGTCATCTTCTTGCCCTCCTTATTAGCTTACCAGACTTATCTAATATCAAAGCCCATCGTAATAGAGACCCACCAAAATTTCCGTATATAATACCCACGCTAATAACAGAATAAAAACAATCATATTCTCAGGTAACGAATTACATTATTTCACAAAACCTATTTTATGATTCTATATGTCTGTAAATATTTTAATATAACTTTGTTAGCACTATACTAGAGTCCTTAGGTAGTACACATGTCTCAAAATATTGCCAAAATAGTTACCCGGTAAGCTTATTCCGTCTTAGCCTGCCGTTTCCAAATATCAGTACAGGCCGAGTGCCACTATTTGTTATCGAAAAGTCATCCCTCCTGACTCCTTCTTTTCCGAGTATAAGCCTAAGGCTTTAGTACCCGGCACATACACTTGTACATGAATACAATGTACGACTTTGTTTAGAGTGAAGTCGAGAAGTTTATTGACGATGAGGACATTGCTACTTGTTGTTTTAGGTATGGAGGAGGACCCGCGATCAGCCACTTATCACAGTGTGTTACATGTCAACAAGAGATGGATAGGTTGAAAAAAAGACAGAAATTAGAAAAGGAAACATTTCAACAGGTATAATTATCGGCTTGGTTCCAAGCTTAAGTAGTCAGTTTCTATGCAAGAGGCCGATTACCAAAATTATTCGGTTACTAATCGAATACTTTGCGCCAGGTGAATATTTAAGTCGACTAAGTAATTGTCGGCTCGTGATGCCATTTATTCGATTGGCAATCGTCAATCTCACTTGATCAAAGCCTCGACTAATTACTAATACCGAAATTCCCCAATCATAAGCCACACTTTTTTCCCGGGATTTGGATTGTAAGTTAGGGGTGCGGCTTATGAGCGGGTGCAGAATTTTTTTATTTTGTTTTATCGGGAATTGTGTGGTGGATCTCCGAATTATATGTGGGAAAGTGTACGAAGTGTTCACACTATATACCCCCCTTAAATGAAAAGCTGTCCAAGCCCCTCACACTTTCACACGTGTCTTAAAGGCCATTGCATAGGATAACAGACCTAACACCCTCTGATATTCGTATAAAATAGCAGTGACTACCATCACGCCTACTGATAATCGGGAGAGAAACACATACCCCAGTAGTGTCCAGGCCTGGCGGTGTCAAAATCCAGATCTGGACACTGTGATTAAGGGGTGCGGCTTATGAACAGGTAGAAGCTTAAATTCCCGATTTGGGGCCGAAAGTTAGGGGCGAGGCTTATGAACAGTTAAGGCTTATGATTGGGGAATTACGGTAGTTGTGAACACAGGTGTCACAAATTATATTATATTATTTATCTCATATTTTCAGTAAAGTAATTGTTAGTCGCACCAAAGTAATCGTTTTTTAAATCTAATCGTTAGTTACTCACGATCAGAAATGCGTGAATATTGTATTACTAATTGCTAGTTGTGCCCTGGTAATCTGCACCATGCCTGGTAGTTACCCTGAAGTTGGGTGCATAGCAACGTCACAAGAATGTGCAATAATGCTTTAATTATTTTGCTAATCTTAAAGATTTTTATAACTTAGTGAGTAATATATTTAGTTTGTTTGTGTGGCATTTGGCACCGCACAAGCAAGATGGAAGATATAGAAGAGCTATTTAACTTTAATGGGTTCGTTGCACCTTAAATATATTGTAATAACAGTTTCAATGCTCCAACTGCATATGTGTGACCTCATTTGATCGAATTTCTGATTTTTAGAGAGCTAAACATCATATTTGTCCTTGTTTATAAACGAAAATTCTCAATAATCTTTATTGCTTAAGTGTATGGCGTGGGAGACGTGCAATCAGGGTCAACTCTAAAGATATTATCCCAGATGTGCCTGAGGTATACATTTAGTTGGCAACGTTTTGGATCTATTGTGCCATATATGTTAAATTATACTCAAATTAACAAACTGTTATCATCTTAATTCCCTTCATCAGTAAACAAGTTCGGAATATTTCATTTTAACCTTTAATTGATTCGTTTGAATTATTTATTGTTGGTTACTTTTTTAGAACGTTCATTTTTGTTTTTACCAGTTTTGTCACGTTATTTACTGTGATTTTGACGTCACAATTGGTAAATGACGTATGGTCCTACATCCGCATATGATTCATAAGAGCAAAGCTGTACGCACAAGTTGCGTGCTCCTCTTGTTATCAATCGAACATCTATCAGATTCAATTACCATTATACTGTCAATAAATACAATAACTCATGATAACTTGCAGTTACAACGCGAGTTTCAAAATGAAGAAAACCCTGGAACTATATACGCAATTAGCATGCACTGGTTCAAAGAATGGGAGAAATTTGTAATGGCGAAAACGGATGGTAAGTACCCAATAAGTACAGCGTAGATCGATTTCACTACATGTACATTGTTGTACTTGTTTATATAGTTGACATGCATCCGCGAATTTGAAACATATTAGATTTATATGTAGATGTAATTTAACTTCAGCTTCATTATTTTCTAGAACCACCATATCCGATTGACAATAGCAAAATTGCGCTAACTAAAGGCGGTATATCTTCTGTGAAGATGAACGCAGAATATGGAGAGCTATCCGAGGAAATGTGGCAATTGTTGTATAAAATCTACGGCGGTGGTCCTGTGCTGATTACCCGCCAGACTCAGCCACCAGTCACACCACTAGCTCATCGAGTCAACGATTCAGGTGACTCGGACAAGTCAGCTCCGGAAGGTAAAGTTTAGAGTACCGTAAGTTATTTTGAAAGACCGTGTTTCATATGAACGTGTATTGACGTCATGGTTTATGATGTAAGTTATTTATTTAAAGGCTGGTCTTGTAATCCGAATTATTGCTATTCACCGTGAATCGTATTTATAAACTAAAACTGGGGCCTATCTACCTGTATACGCATGTCAAACTCTTGACCGTTGTTTAAATACTAAAAATAATCACTCTAGCACGTCACGTTATATTGAAATATGTCAGTCTGTATGTATTCGGGTATTTCTGTCTTTCATAAAGTACACGTACTAAGAATATATACTGGCGCACTGTAAGAACTAGATTTGATAACAATTACACGAATGTCTTACATATTTCTCTAATGCTGACCGAGCCTGTCTTTTCAACTTCAATGTATCAATATCAGTATTATGCATGCTTGTGTAATTTGTCATGTACTGAGCGGAAAATTATGAAACATTTTTACCTAAAATATATACGAGAAAAAAAGAAGTTACATGACTTCTGAACTGAATATCACCAACATTCCTTGTTATGTGTATAGCTTAATTTCGCTTAATATATTACCCGTACATGTATGTCGAAACGATACATTATGTAATTAAGTGACACTATTTTAGATATGAAGGTTTTGTAATTGCAGATTTTAAAATTGAAGCAACAAATCGGATCTCGCGTTTCATTTAAATGATAAATGTCTTCAATGTATTTTCAGTGTCAGATATTGCTTTGAAATTACAAACATGTTTGTATACTGTATAAATTGACCTTGGTAAGCAACAGTATTTTGTACCTAAACCGCAAGATTTTATCTTACGTGTATCGAACATAGTTCTACTTCAGTGTTATTTTCATTGATCTAATTATTTATATCCACTTTTCAGATGTCATTTGCGTTATTAAGAGTCACAGTGATACACTGATCTTCTCTTGTGAAAAGTAATGATTAATATGTCGAGTCAAATTAAGATATTTAAGTGCCATATGTTACGATAATAGGGCATCATTATTGTACCACGCACTAAGTTAAGGGAATAACACGAATTGCTTGTCAATTTGCGTTTTATTTATTATTTATTGTTCGGCTCTTGATACATGTTAAACTAGCAATGTGTGATACTAGGTTTTGTACCTTCATCTGGAATTTAGGCTGTTATTTGTCGGATCCATAAAAGTCAAAGTTTGTCGGCGAACTTATATCTTTCTATATTTCCACCATAAAATACACTAAATTTTGGCATGTTCAATAATTATCGGGTATTTAAACGATAATGACCCCTAAATTAGATTTTGTGAAAATGTCCGTTGATATGGCGCTTGTGAAATTTCTCCGCACCGTGACTAGTCCATCTAGATTTAGACTAAATCCCAATAAAATTTCCCCCGCAAAGCTTGGTAAAGAATGACTCCACAGTTTAGACAATATACAATAAAGAATACATAATGTAATACAGGTGATATATAAACAATACTGAAACCTATCATGGGACTTTATGGACAACTTTATCAAATAAAATTTCACAAAAATGTAATATGCTTCTATTCATATGACCGCTCAATTCGTACCAAATGTAAGTAATCTAGCTCGTTGAAATTGTTGACATGCATCGCTGTTGTCTTTAAAGCTTTTCTGAAGAACTTTCGTCATATAGAAAATAAGGCCTGGCTGTGAGGACTAATTTCTATTAATTGTGAAACAATGTTTTTCATATCATTCTTTCTTTGAAACTTTATTTGTATGAAATGATACATTAAGTAAATACAAAGTGACATTTGTGAATTAACACCAACATTCCTAAGAAATGATATTCGGTCAGGAATTTACTATATTGACATGTTCTAGTTTTTGACCACTTGGAATTTCAATTAGTAAATGGAGTTTTCATAGAAAAATACTGAATCATGACACACGCTTGTTTTCAAATCCTCTTCAAAAGTTACCGTTCCGATTCCATTCTGAACTATCTCATGCTATTATGAAACCTTATAAACCAATGAACCAATATAATGAGGTCAACGATTTGAGAATTCCTCTAGCATTCCTGTCAGGTGTATACTGGCGCAGATGTACATGTATCTCAACCAGGTACCAGGCGACATTGGTGAAATCTTTTCGAAAGACTGCAAACTTAAGTAGATCCAAAACTACTAATCAAACATGCAGGACAATTCCTCGAATACCAGTGAGATTTTTTTCTGATCCATACCCATACATTTCGGAGAATCTGGAGTCGAAATTAACGAGTCATCAAATAAAACACTTACGTGCTCCATAAATACAATGTTAAATCTGCCAGTCCTCCACTATATCAAAGAATTAATCCGCCTGTGAATATGCGGGTGGGGCAGAGGGAAATTTTGCATTTGTAATTCATCTTGAGATGTGTATGTTGTGACAAGGTGAATACACATATCTTAAATTACAACTAGAGTAATTTTGCTAACATGCTCTGTGAAGAATCAGCTAACATTAACTTTATCAACCATCCATACATATATCTAAAAAGTACCGCACGTTTTGCTGAGGCGATAAGCTACATGTACTGTACATGCACTTACCTGGTTTGATTAGCACGAATGTGTAGCCAAGTACATGTATGTCAATCAAATTCAAGCCATTCGACCTGTTGGTGGATTGTCGAAAATAAATGAGTTACATTAAATGGATGTACAAGCTCACGCCAGATCCAAATGCCTGGCCAAAATATTAGACCATTTCTGTATATATGCACCATGATCCAAGTATGGTTATGTATAACCACTCTCAAATATCTGCCCCTATTTAATTTTCACTGCACAAGTTGTCAATATTGTAAATAATAGGATGACGTGACAGATTTTATCTATGTTTCGTTTAGGTACAAATTGTTAACCTGTTAATCGTTAATCACCTTGGCACTAGTCATGTTGATAAGTCTGGTAAAGGCCGAGTATTTACATTTACCCCACAATATAAATCTGTACTTTTCAATCTATTATTATTAACTCTCTTCCGTGTCTAACCCACATGTATAGTACGCTACCTTGTACGTACCGCAATCAGTATGTATGGAAACACAAAATACCTGGGCGTAAGTGAACATCCTTGTTAAGGGCCCTCGATGAGGTGACGTCGCGTAGTTTTTCCCGGCGATGATGGGCCAATCAGCGATCACCTTAATCGGAATACTACAACTCACTTTATGTCTGTCTTGTATCTAATGTATACAAATCCACGTGTGCTCTGCCTGGATTGGCTTAGCCCACGCAAATATTGCCAGATAACCTGAGAAGTCACTTTCTATTATAGTAATCATTACCTGCATATGCGCGTGTAGTTAACAGCCCGTGAAAATAACTCTTGTTTCTTCTCAGGGCAAAAGGGCAGGGGAGGGGGATGCCGTAATTGACAAATTCCCGCAGGGATTAAATCGAAAAATCACCGACTTTGAAACATTCACGATGGAGGTATATAAGGGAGTCTATCGACTTCGAACATCATCACAAACGTCGAAGCGACTTAGAGAAATCATTTCTGCAAGACACAGACAATTTGCTGTATTACAAGCATTTATATTGCCACATCATCACGACTCTGTTAATTCCAAAGCTGATTATGGATCGTCAACCAAGCAACACCTACAGCAGCCAGACTTCAGTGGCGAACACAGGCAGAATTTTCACCACATTTTGCTCAATATTAAAAGTAAGTTATTGAAACATTGATGCATTCATTGAATGCCAAAATTATTATCACGTTTTAAGTTTTAATTGCAGCTTATTTT
>JAXGGS010133309.1:0-25762 GCA_035585475.1 Armandia brevis
TTTGATCAAATAAAAAAGTTATGGAAGTTTAAATATTTTGGTCAAAAATCAAGGATTTACATTAACATACATGAGTGGCCTTTATCAAGACAAAATATGGAATATTAAAATTGAAACATTAATTTGGTAATTATAATTCTCTTCTCTTTTTGCAGTTGTTTTTCTATTAATCCTCATTTGTGTGTACGGTGCTCATTGGACAGTGCCAAGGTTTGTTAGTCCACAGCATGCCACGAGACTTGCCTATTCATTTGGTTTGACTGTCACTGCATTTCTACTACAAGTCGGAGCCAGTTTCTTCATGATGTTTGAGGTCCTGGCCCAAGCCGAGCAAGTGAGGAAGGGGGTCATTTTTGTGAAGGGGAAGCTGACAAAGAAAGATAAACAGCAAGGAAATGATTCTAACGCTCAGACGGACGGATCCTCGAGACCTCCGCCGGGTATTGCTCACTCTGCGAATGAATTTGGACAGCCTTTAGCCATAGAAAAACTAAAACGAATGAGTTTTCAAGGCTACACCTTAGAAGAAGGGTTCAACGACCCATTTCAAGAGGTGAGCCAGTGGCAAGAGGTAGATCTACATCAAGAAAATCAATCAGAACAACACGATGACATAGAACCCCAGCCGCCGGAGCCAGTAGATTACAGTAAGAGAGAGCGTCAGAGAGGAAGGAGGCATCAGGGCCATGCGTTTGAGGATACACAGAAAAGAAAAAGCTCTAACTTAAAGAAGGTTTCCTCGATAAATCCAATATCAAACACAGACGAAATACAAAAAAACAACGACCTTTCTGTCCAACGTGATCCACCGAATCTGCAGGGATCTCGAGCAACACCACAAATTAATAGCAGTCGATGGAATCTGGCAGAACCTCAAAAGCAAGACCACTACGACTACGAGGAAATTCAGTTTAATGAGTATGAAAACCATCAGCAGAGAAAGAGTGCCAGGACTGGTCAGGATTATGATAACCATCAATCGTATTACCCTCCTTTCAGAAATGATACTGAGCGGCATGACAGATATCCTGATCGTGGACGCAACAGTGGACGTGGTGACGTATCTGTCTCATCGGGTGTAGTCATGGACACGTATGAACAGCTCTCTTATCCCAAGACAAATATAGACAGACATTCGCGTGAGCCATATCAAGCATTGGCAATAACACAACACAGTTCAACATCTGGACACAATCGTGCGATAGAACAAAGTGGATATTCGAATCGATCTCGGCAGGAGAGAAGAGGGCCCGAGAATACTGGAGGACAATACGCTAGGCCTAATAATGATCATTATCAGGAGCAGCATCGAGACAACCGCAATGATTATCAGAGTCAATATCACGATAATCGGGCACCACCTAGCCACTCAAGTGGCTACAATTTACAGTACGCTCACCCCCACGTTTCTCCGGAAACTGATATATGAGCGATATATCGCCATTTGTATTTACTGTCGGTGACATCTGGCGAAACAATAATAATAAAACATGTATGCCATGTAATTGTTTAGAATTAAACAAAGATTGATTCGCAGTGATAACTTGGCTCAGTACAGAATATGTCATATCAGACACTGGCCAATGTATATAATAGATGCACATGTTTTCTTTTCATTTATTCAAGCCCTTCAGTTAATTTTTAATTATTTAGGCTTACACACGAGCGTCAATTCGCCGGTTTCCAAACTTTATTATGTATAAAAACTGTCAGACATCATTTTGGGCGCCCTCTAGTAATATCAGGTAGCTTTGCGTAATAAGTGTTTCAGAAGATCACCATTTAAGGGATTTCATGAAAAAAAGTAACCTGATATGATGAATATTTACGCGAATAGTTTTCTCATATGATTTCTCAGATGAAAACAGTGATTCTTACCATGAAAGCATAACCGGTGGTTTTTTATAATTTCGGTCTAAAAATAGCACCCTCAGATAATCGTAAGTCAAGGGACTTTAGATTATTGAAGTGTTTTTGCTTCGGAACCGATCTAGCTTGAGCGGATTTGCAAGGAACAGTTAGTGATGGACGAAGTTTTTTGTAATCGTTCAGCCAATTGATTCTGTATTTGAACAGGCCCAATATCATTTTATATGTACATGTACTGATATAAGAGTACATCGAAGTAGCATGCTTCATTTCATGCATGCAATCCATGATAATGGCAACACGTACTGCGCACCTTAATTCGTTGTCCAGGCAAACATACCCTGGTTCTCTCGGAATATTAAGTCACGCACACGACGAGTACCAAAAATGTATTGGGACAGTCGTGATATCATATGTTAATCATTGTGAGGCGCTTTATGTATGTGATTATCCTAATCCTTGAAAACTACGACAATTCTTTGGTAATTTAAGTGCAAATAAATTGTGCTTAGTTGCGAATGTCATTCAACATTTCCTTGGCCTTAATGATGTTTGATTAAAGTGCCTTAGGTAATGCCATGTTACCTTGCGATTTCACAGATATATGTATATAGTAATATGTTTAATCTATGACTTGTTCTTAATTCTAAACTATTATACTATTTATTACTAGCATTCCGAGCATACAGTGTTTATACTGTTCAAATCAGTGCGTATGACTCATTTAATACTGCAGTTAAGTGCATTGGTGCAAACGTTTCAATACAACGACACACACCTTCACTTGTAAGGTAAAGGGCCTCACCAAATTGTTTAATTAGGAGACCAAAGTAACTGTCACAGGGCGATCGCTGATTATTATTTGTGATGCCTCTCGAATACGCTGACAAGTGTGCAGGCTCACAATGTTTGTATAGAGATAAAGTTTTGATCTTTGTACTTACTGGATATTAGGAATATGAGTGAACGTAAGGAAATTATGAGCGCTCAGTCGGTGATTAACTCCAGTAGAAGAAAGGGCAACACAGAAAGACTACATGCAGATCGTCTACTCCATCAAAAAGTACCAAGCTCAACACCATTTTACTAAAGTCATAGGAAACGGACTTACCCTAACTTCGGTCGGTATACGAAACATATAGATCATTGCAGTGATATGTAAGAAATCCGTCTTCCTTTTCACGGAGCTATAGCCCGGAGCTATAGGAGCAACAGAAATGAGAGGATTATAGATGGACGCAAGCATATCGACCAATGAGCAAGACGGGGATTCTGTGGAAAAAACACCGATAAACATTTATTAATAGGCCTAAACCCATGGAAATATGCCAATTATATATTATACAATACGAGGAAGACTAACAGTAAGCGTGTTTAGTGTGGCGGCAACAGCTGTCGAATTATGCGCCCTTGTAGTTTATTTGGTTGCATTCATTTCATCAAAGTGGGGTTGGTTGAGTATCAATGAAGACAGCGGAGAGACGACAGGCCTGTGGCGACGTTGCAGGGATGTGGCCAATAAACCGGTCTCCTGTGAGGATCTAGTCGGCAATCAAACCGCAGCAGGTGAATAAACATGTTCTTTACTCTACTATATAAAAAAAACAAATACTAAGACATAGATCTAGATTTGTTTAATGTTCCTTCTCCCTGAATCTGAATCATAAGTACACAAAGCCAGGCGCGTGTTAATCTTACCAACTAATACAGAAAATCCTGACTATAACTCGGGGAGAAGCATCATTAAAGCCGGCGGCGATTCAAAGAGATGCCACTCTTGTAAACTCTAATAATGGATTTTCATTTTTGGTGCACGTTGTGGAATAGAATAGCAGTGGAACAGCCTCTTTAAACTAAATGACTTTCAATAGCCAACCGTGTTATAGCTACGTTATGAAATATTACTTTTGAAGATGCTCAAAACAATTATAAATACGATATATTTTTATTAGGGTGCATAAAATAACCAATTAGTTCAAGGGGATGCGGGCGGTAGGTTATTTTAATTTTTTTGTCAGGGACAGTGCGGCATTCTGAAATGAAATATGGGGTGCGGCGGTATTTTTTTAAATTTTGTTTCAAAAGTAGGGTGCGGGGGCCTTTTTACTTCCTTTTTCGGCATTGCTGACCCGAAATAGGAAGTGCGACATTTTTTTATCTTTTTTTTTAAATCCAAATAATAAGGGGGGGGGGGGGGTGCGGTCTCAGGCCCATTCGGGCGGGCCTGAGAAACCATTTAATAATTGTATGCAGCCTTGGATGATTATAAATAGCGTCATTTTCGTTATATGAATCCCCATTGGAAACAGTATTACTTTATTGAAGGTTCTACGAATCAAATTAAATTTATTGCTGAACATATTCATATCTGTTTGCTCACGCATTTGAGAAGACTCATAAATGAATAAATCTCTCTAAAAATGATGCTTCTCGGGCACATTGACACACTAGAAAGATATATGGCCATATTCATAAGGACAATAGGAAAATGTGGTTATAAATCTGTGATCGTATTTCAAAATGAAATGTAAATCCTTCATACAGGTCTACTTGTAGCTGCCCAATGTTTTGCCATCGTGGGGTTAATTTCTATGGCTCTGAACATCACTTCCAATTTGACCTACATTCTGATAAAGCGTTTCAACCAAGATAAACGATTGGTTCTGGCCCAGACATTAATCAGCGTCATATGTGGTAAGTTAAGTCTCTTCTTCAAATGTAGTATATATGAAAATGGAATTTACGACCAAGAATGATTCTTGTTTTTGAGTAAACCTATTATAACTAGCTGTTAAACAAAACTATTTTCGATTTCCTTAATTTTATGTATGTGCTAATTCATTCATACTTTTGTTCCAACAAATTGGGCCGACATTTTGAAATAGTGCTTATACGTTTTCTTTTGCAGGGGCGTCATTATTATTGACAATAGCCTTTTGGGCTGCTGCCTTTAACCGATATATCGGAAACATCTTAGCCCAGCAGGATGCAACATCAGATATAGATCCCATAAATCTTCAGTTTGATTTTGATTACGGTCTCGGCTATTCTTTTTATACATGTGTGGGCTCCTGTGTTTTGATATTGATTTCGTGCATTTTACTAGTGTCAGAATTGAGGTATAATAAGTACATGATTCCCGCATGAGTCGGGGCCAAATCATGTACATTGGATCAATTTATATTAAAACTTAATCAGGAGTTGCTCATGGAGGTATCGCAATTTCGTAACTGTGACAGAATACATTTTTACTGGGAATTGCTTGTAGATGTGCTTTTAAACAGTAAAAAACTATAACGAATAAACTATGCTATTACATGTAAGCACAAATATAGTTCGCTTACTTTTAGATGACGAGTAGCGGCTCAAAGTGTAGCGTCAACAATTATTAATTACTACTACAGGATGTATATCATAAAATATATACTACTTAACAAAATACACCAGGTAGAAGGCAGATATAGCGGAACAGGTGCTAACTATTTCATTACGTCCTGCCATTTTATCTTTCACGTATTTTGCGTTATCTAATAGCGGTGGCCTACTGTATTAAAATATCTTAACGTGGATTGTTGGTAGATCAAAGACACCTTTGGTTTTGCTAAATCAATATGCGAGATGTTTAGTGTGTTACGTAGAACTAGTTACTCAAGATGACTAAGGAGCTGAGAGAGACTTCTCTCACCACACTCTTCTTTCAAAGTTCTTATAAACGACAAAACACGATAACTCAGTGGAAATAAGAACCATTTAATGTCCCATGGCAGTTGTTAAGGTACAAAAAATTTACAGATATTTTTCCTCCGTCTTTTTTTCTGCCACATCACAGTAATGAATGAATATTATATCCACGGTACATTAATAAGACAGATGTATTGAAAAGTCAATACTTATATATAACATACACAGAATTAACTACTTAATTTACGAAATGGTGGCGATTTCTGAAATGAAGATATGCCATGTCATAGATTCTTCCTTCACATTCAATCCAGCTCTCACACGGGAGTGCCTATCCAACGTTTACAATTCATAGTAGCTTCCTTGATTTAGTACAATCAGAGAAAAACAGATTCTACACACAAAGAATTATTTGGGGGTTTTCATTTAATTAAGTAAATATACCTTCTTAGACATGAGATAATTTTTTACGAGATGAGAATATAAAGCTGAAACAATGAATACATGCATACTACAGCATACACATTTTATAATGAGTATCGCAAAGAGAAATGAACGACAACATTACATAGCTACCATGCCTATTTTTGCGTAAGATTGGGAGACAATGGTGATGATGTCCATATTACGGACTCTGTTCACTAACTGATTCCCTACAGAAAGTACACCGCCCATATAAGGAAAGAATGAATGCTAATGTGATCTGTACTGTACAGTTTTTGAGTGAGTGCTGATATCCACGAATCTACTTGGATGTCATCATTGTAACAAACTCTGGAAAAGAAACAGTCGAAGTCCTCGATAAACATACATTTCAAGTTATAAATTTCGAACAAATATAGCAATCATTGCAATGTGGATCTCGCTGCTTCATACATAATTTATAAAACAGGCATAACATAACGTCCTGCGTCATAGCATGATTTGATGGGTTGAGGTTTAACATTTGAGACCATATGTACTGCAGCGTGCGAGATAAACATCAACAATAATGCATTTCGTAATACGATAATATAATTTCAAATATTGCTATTATTTCAGAATCGTACAATTAATACTAACATTATGAATACTACATTAGGACAAACGTTACATCATTAAGGGTGTTTAGCGTGTACAATGTAAATACATTTTAAATAAGGGTAACTGCACTTAAGGATAGGGTGTTTCAACATGTTAGATTATTACTGGGTCAATGCTGCTCATTAATCCACAAGTGCGGAATACGATAGGCTTGTATGAAGTTAGCAACAGTACTTAATTTACATTTCATATAGATTCGTGTCGCTTACAAAAACAGTGTCCATGAGTTCGCATGAAGCAGACTTCTGTGCATGGAATGTTTTTTTGTTTGAATCATGATGCTTTTTAGAGTAAACTTTAGTTTTATAGGTACGGTGAAATTGCGTTTGAGAACGGTCTGTAGACAAATGTAGATTTGTAGCAAGCAGCGCTTACAAGAAAGTAAAAAGATAGAAAGGACTACAAATAGGCAAACCCTCTAGTGTGTGGAAAGTACAGTCACATTATCAGTGATAATAGAAACTATTAAACTTGAAATAATTGAATTACAAAACTGAAATACACCAGAACTAAAATTGGCTATAAAGAGCCAGAAATTGTGCTTGACTTGAAATTGATCGAGCTCTGAGTCCACAAGAAATGAGCTGTGCCTCAGGGGGAAGACCAACGTGGCATCACCTTATTTTGACATCATCATATTAACAAATTCTGAAAAGAAAAAGATGATACCACGACCTTTATAACTGAACATATGTAAATTAAGTGTCTTGGCAATCAAATGCACCATTCACGCATGCCCCATGACATCTAACGTCATAACCTGCAAGCGAGTAGACATCTGTTTCATGCGGTTGTTAGTCATGGAAGCTAACAGCATATTTTCAGTTTCGGTACAGCGGCATGTACGGCACGTCGTAAGCCAACAATAAGGGAATTTATGTGTCATCTGCAAGAATCTACGCTGTTTTCCAGCATGGAGGTCGTAAATTAAAACGATCAAATGGTCAAAGAACACCGACAGGGACCCTTGGACGAGAGGCATGACTAGCCAGGGAGCAAAGGATTTTAACATCGCAAGAGAAACATGAGAGTTTGTGAGGAATCCCCTACCGTGCAAAGCCGTATTATAATCATGCATCGGCAACAGGACGTTTTCACTAGTGAGTAACATAAGCATAAGCCATAAAACCCGTCATTAATAGATTTCTTGAAGATGTAAAACTGCGCAACAAATAATGATCTAGAAAAATTGAATATGCAGTAGGTTTCAGGTGTGCGATCGATACAAATACTGACACCATATCTGTGAATTTACGATAGTTAAATCAATAAAACTGTATACGGAATACACTTAAGGGTAAAAGCGTGAAATTGATAATTTGCTTGTGACATTTATTGAAATTGAGAATATCACTACAAATAAGCGTCATTGATCCATGACATTGGATACCAAATGCACCTATGACATCCACTATTTGCACTGCAATACAACAAACAAACTTGACATAACCGTTCACTATTTCAAGAGATACGATTCGTTCGAGAGCAGCCGTTAGTTGTGAGTTCGAAGTAGCAGTTAGTAGTTACACGATTTTCAACGATGCCAGATTTTGTACGCTAACATAACGTCTATAGATACTACATCGTAAAAAGAGTAGAATGTTGCCTGACCAATAGCCAATGACAAAGTCACTCCATCGGTGAACTATATGGACGATTGTAGAGAAGTCTCCAGAGACTAAGGACCAGAAGTGCAAGGGGGCAAACTCGGGTTTGGTGGGCTAGGTGGTGGGGTCCTTCGTACCAACAGAGCCAGGATACAATTGGGTAAATTTGAAATGGCACATATTTTGCCAACACTGTAAGTGGATCAAAGCTCTGATTCATGCACACTTGCAACACAGGTTATCTGATTAATAAGTTAGGATAATCATAAAGTGTTAGCGACAGAAAAGTAACAAATTAGGCTAACGATCAGATCATGCAAAATATCGTTAAGAAGTGAACTGACTATAGAACTAATGTAGAGAATGGTTGTTGAGAGAAGTACATAGAGGAGGGATAAAGTATATTCGATGAAGGGCTACACGGGTGGTAACACTAAGCTTACCTTCGTAATTGACTTGGCCGTCACCGTCGATATCAGCTTCCCTGATCATCTCGTCCACCTCTTCGTCCGTTAATTTTTCACCAAGATTTGTCATAACGTGTCGGAGCTCAGCTGCACTGATGAAACCGTTACCATCTTTGTCAAAGACACGGAATGCTTCACGAATCTCCTCTTCACTGTCTGTGTCTTTCATCTTGCGAGCCATCATGGTAAGAAACTCGGGGAAGTCAATTGTTCCGTTACCTAAAACATTGGGTTGTATATCGTAAGCAATATGAATGAAGATGTCATGCAAAGTACCGGTACCGGTGATTACAAACTGTAACTGGAAAACCCCAGTTTACATACCGTCAGCATCGACCTCGTTGATCATGTCCTGGAGTTCAGCTTCTGTTGGGTTCTGGCCGAGAGATCTCATGACGGTTCCCAATTCTTTGGTTGTGATGGTGCCATCGCCGTCCTTGTCGAAGAGGGAGAAAGCCTCTTTGAACTCTGTAGAAAATTAAAACAAATCATAAATATATTTGTATTAATAGAGCGTACTTAAGCATATGGGCATTTACCTGTATGGTGGATACATTTTCTATCACAAAATAGACGTCACAATGCGGCAGTAACAAACTACCCCGGTATGTAGATTAAGGCACCGATCAAGGCATTAACAGCAATAATTCAATGTAATCATAGTCATTAATATGGGGCCGGAACATTTGCGGCATGGGCATCCCCATGGCCAATCCTCGTGAGGATTATGATAATCGATCACGTCTATTGTATTCACTACGCACGGTAACACGTAGACATTGGTGGCTTTGTATGTCGGATCGATTATATTTTGCTTTGAGCGTCTCCGCAATGCAGTGATTTCCGAGTCAATAATGCGGTATCACATCCCGATAACTGGAGTTCTGCTATTTGACCTACACTGTCACCCATGTTAAAATAAGATATCCCACACAATTGAATACGTTCCCGGGGTAGTATAATTTATTCGATAACATGGTTAAATAACACATATTCAAATTTCATTCTTATCCAATGAGAGGAATTGCGATAAAAGTGAAGTTTATGATAAGAACTTACCAGCGATTTGTTCTTCTGTCAGTTGATCGGCCTGGAATGGACGAATATGGGCGTGAGATTATGCGACTTTGATGCAACGATTAGTTATTGATATAAAACGTAGGCTATGTTGATAAAACACTGGCTTCATTCTAGATTACAATTATCTTTCTAGATCACAATAACCCATCTTAAAAATTTGGTGATGCCAGATTAAACTTCTATGCTGACTAGATTAAGAACAGGATAAAACCCATTGACGCGATTAAAGATAATTTCGAATGATAAAATATGGCTCCTAAAGCATGCTGAACACACGATTAATATCCTCAAGCGTGTTTGTCTAACTTTCTTAACAAGATTAAGGGCTTATCAACGTGAAGTCATCGATCAAGTGTTAGTATTTGTGTGTCCTTCACTTTAATGTACGAGTACTAGTATTAGGGACTGGGATTATAATGAGCTTAAAAACCAAGTCACAGGTATTAAGCATATCATTAGTAAGATTTAAAATTCACTTTTCCACATGAGCACGAAACCAGATATTGAGTGAAGTGCATATCGGCGGAGATTCAACATTACAAACCCAACATTACTCATGTGTCTGAAACAAGATCCTGTATGACAACATTATTCTATTTTGGGCGTCAATCACTTGCAATAATTTACACGCGAACATATTTTCAACGCCTACTTTTCATACGAAATCTCTTAGTCCATTGACTCATTCGCGATAGATGAAATTGTAAAAACATATCGCCAATATACGATTTTAGTAAGGTGAAGCTTCTAAATAACGCAGTAGTCAATACTTGGATGCTTTGTACATGGAGTTGCCATGTTATACAATGGGTAAACTATGACCCGCGTTCTAATGGACGAGCGAAAAAACGAATTGGGCAATATGGGAGGCCGCGTTTTAACAAACCGCCTTAAATTTAATGGTATACTATGATATTATGAGTCTGGTGTATTTACGATTGTATACGGTTGTCTAGGACAACTCCCTTGGGCAGTAGCCATTACGGATCCCTCTATCTATGCAAATTACCAGTCAATATCATTTCAACACAGCTGAGATATTTCGACATATAGACTATTGAACACATAGTGTAATTAGTCGCGACCATCCATAGCATCTGGACATTGTAAAATGATGTGGATTTGCAATATAAAACGACACATTGCTATCTTCTACAGTTCTCAGACATGCCGGTAGCATCTTCCCCCAGCCCCAATGGCCGCGGTAAAATGCAAATATTCTCGATGTTACACGTGAATCGGATTCATGCTCAATATGAGGATAAAGTCAGTAAAATCGTACTCACCATTTTACCAGTTGGAAAATTTACTGGGTATGAAGAGAATGGGTATAAATATAACCTATATAATGTCTTCCTAATCAGCGACTGTCACCGGGTCTTGGCGCTCAAATGTGCTTTAAAGCAGGGACTATTTACACTATTTGCTATTCTTACGCCACAGACAATATTTTCAACTTTGCGAAAAACTTCACGTTTAAACATTCATATATGTTGCATTAATATGGAAATGTTGTTTGAGGGGGTCATGAATAACTTATTTTATCAAATAGGACAAAAATAACCCGTAACAAGAGCGATCTACTTTTTTAGTATGGTAGTGTTGGTGATGAGGTGGATAAATAACGATGAATGAGGTGGAGGATTCTAACGGAAGTACAGTAGACCCTCTATTGAACGCGATTGTACATAACGCGATTGTTTATAACATGGGTCTGTTGTATCCCCAAATTTGTTGAATCAATTGTATTTTTATTGAACATGTCGAATATCACCAAGGTTTATGTGATAGCTCCATAAAACAAGATTTTTTACCATTATCCTAAACTACTGACGTTATATACGGGGTCTACTGTATATTGCTGCTAGCCTGGCGATTGGTCAACTCGTACCTGCAATGCGCCAGATATACTTCCCCAGATAGACGCGTAATCATGATGTTCAATGCGACTCGCCTGGTGAACAGACGCAAAATACAAACATTCCGCTCGATTTGAGTGTGAAATTGTAAATAAATGCTTAACCGTGTCTTGTCTGGGCCTGTATCGACGAATGTTCTGTTGGGATTTAGCCTGGTGAAAGATAAGGGGGCACAATAATGGAATACACAAATATGTAATGTGTAAATTGTTTGGATTTTGGTAACCATGCAGATCTTTTGGCAACCGAACAGCCTTGATCTCAAAGTACAGAAATCACCCAACTCATTAACACGGTTTCATTAAGTTGTATCCGCTTGAGATTTATAAAATTGTTTGTAGGCCTATTTCCGCACACATTCATGCAAGAAAATGAGAAGGATATAGGTGGAAGTGAAAATATTCTCTGGGTTTACAGTGGGTTTAACATGTGCCTGGTACAGAACTCATGTATGCTAGCTCCTCAGAGTCTCATGTAGTCCAAATTACAATCCGGCAGATTGTTCAAAATTTCTTCTGAGCTTACACGCCGGTGGTATGGCCATCTGTGATAGACTTATTTCAACAACAATGAATGGGATCCAATGAATTGGCATATATACAATTACAAATAAAAAATATTTTGCCTAGCTTATAGCTTTCGAAAGTGTGGGTTAAATATACAACTTTTCACTCAAACACAATTAGCTTTACTTTTGCCCAGGTCTCCTTTACTTCATCAGAAAGAGCCTGTGCTATCTTTATAATCTAAAAAAAAGAAGGACATGATACCCCCTGTTTTTGGTATCTGGCCTCGGCGTAACCTATACAAAATATCCTTATATAATCTACTCAAACTAGGTGGTGATTTTTTATTTTTCATATTTTATATCATTTGTAGCTTTTTTGTTATAACTTTAATATTAATATTTGTGTATATCTAAATGGTATCTCACATGTGATGTGTTTTTATACGTGTCCTATATATGTAGCCAGTTTGAGAGATTGTTTTGACCTTTTTGCGCCTGGACAAAAATTAATTCTTGCCCAAATATTCCTAATTTCTATTACCACTTTATTGTATTATTTGTTTGTCAATAATATTTTAATCATATTGCATGTATACCATTGTTGTTAATAATGCAACATCCTTAAACTTATCAATATAGGCTAGTCCTCTTTAATGAGTGTACATGCTATCATGCTATTTATGTTGATATTTTGCATGAAATAATATAATATTTGTAAATTTTGTATTGATGTAACTCATGTTTTTGTCGTATGTTTTCTACGTATGCTATAACATAGATTTTTCAACATCAATATTGTCAGCATGTAGTGTCTGTTACCAGTGGTAAGGGCCCAGGCTTGAATAATCAGTCTCTTGCAGTTTGATTTAATCATTGATTGCATTTAGTTTGTGGGCAGGTTGCAATCTTTGATGACAATGGTTCAGAAGTATTTGAACTTGCACCAATAACAAATAATAATGCGGTGGGCCCAAAAATGCAGATATGAAGTATTATGCGGCCTGGTGCGAATGACTCATGTCAAACTGACTGGGCAATAAAGACGCGTGTTTACTGTTTACTGTTTACTGTTTACTCAAATTAATTTGTATTATATTCAGCCCCAGGTCTAGTCACTATATTAATGCATGTTTTGTATGGTTTCTCTCCACACTATAGTAGGGAGTGCGTCACTGGTTTTGAATACATAACGTGATCAAACTGTGGTCATGCGAGCTCATGCGGGGGTTGGCCTAAGACACAATTGAATAAATCTAATGTGGCCATGCGAACTATTTTATTTTTTTTATATGGGGTAAATAAAACTCGTCATTATAGCTAACCATAATTTAAACATAACAATTTAGTAGAAAACGGGAAAATCTACTTTAACCCCAAAAGCCAATATTCTTGCCTTTACCCCACCGCAAAATAAAACAACAAACAGCCCCCCCCCCTTTTAAAATCAAAGTCCTTGTGCATTCTGTTTGTGTTCGTCGACGCAAGGTGCGTGTGACGTCACCGGCCCGTCATAGACAATTGCCGATGCAGGTGACTAATGCAGGTGCCCGACGTGGTACCCGCTACAGTGCTATGGGAGCCAGATACAGCATCCAGTAGGGTGGTAAATTAAGTGTGCATAACGCATACAAACTTTGCCACCCCCGAAGGATATATGATTCACGCATTTACTTCAGCTACAATCTCACCGTAACTACAATCAAAAGAGGGATCTATCAAATTTGAGAAAACACAAAAATGAAAGAAAACAAGACAGGCGGGACATGCAACGTGTCAGTTTTGTGGAAAAGAACAGTTGGACACTGTTTCAATGTTATATCGGTTGGAAAACCTTTCAAGTAAGCTTGTGGAAGGCAAAGAACGAATTTATAATCCACTTACCTATATTATGGGCGATATAAAGTTCAAATAGGCCTATGTTTTCCCACGGTGATGTCATTATCCGTAGCTATTCTATGGTCGAAAGTGTCTTGTTTCGGTATTCTCATTTAGACACTCTCTTTCGGGAGACATTCGGGTAGAGGTTGTAAAACACACTGCACACTGTTGATGCAGTTTTGCCCCTACTCAAACCCTGAAATTTCTCATGAGCATGAATTAATTTATATCCTCCTTGACGATTTCTTCCTGGTAAATTCAAATTTAGACAAATTATGATGTTGTGTAATAAAACACACCATCTTGGTCGCATTATAGTTCAGAAGCTAAGAAATTCGTGCTAGGACACCAAGATGGAATAGTTCGAATGTATGCTCTCCCTGTGGATGCAGAGCTTAAAGAATCCCCAGAAAAAATAAAAGAGGTAAGCTTCTAATCTGAAAAAAATTATGATGTTTAAACAGTTTAAATACCGGCATATTTAGTTTGCAAAATAATGCTTCAAAGTTTGCAAATTCCTCATCGAATTGGCCCTTCATCCTTTATCTGTTATACAGATGTGCATATCTTATAAAGTTACAGATTGTGAACACACTAGAGACCAAAGGAGGCCCTATTCAGGCACAGGTTATACATGACACCACTCGATTAAATGGATTAGATATAATAGTAGCTGATTCGAAGGGGTTGGTAACATTGTTTAGTAATGGACAAATTCTGAAAAGGACGCAGGTATCTGTCCATGCAATCCATCATATGGTCATAGAGGATACACCAAGTAAGCAGACTTTTTTTTATATATTACATGTATTTATTGTATTTCATAAATATTGAGAGATTCAACGCGAGCAATCATACCCAACTTGTGTTACATTGTACACATTTTCAGACGGAGTCTTAGCGATAATAACAGCTGATGCTGAAGGAAATATATCTGCCTTTGCTCCATATGTTGATTCATGGAGTCTCAGACTGGCAGACTTGCCACAATTGAAGGTACACAGGGCCACCAATGATGCATTTGCCGCAAGTGTATTCTATATGACATCATTAATGTTTATCTTTCATCCTTTATTTATTTAATAAATAGGCTGGTGGAATGTGTCCTAAAGTCCTCTCATTATTACCAACACAGCTCACAAATGTTTATGGACTTACTGTCAATTACATTTTGGCGACAGATAATTGTGGCCAGCTTTACTTCATCCAAAACGGCAAAGTTGTCATGATAACAAAAACCCCACAGAATATCACAGCAGTAGGTTTCACTAACCTGTGATTCTCAATGAAACTCAGTTTGGTATCCTCTTATTTTCTTTCTAATATAATGATGGCTAATAAAAGTTGTTTTTGTTCTGCAGATGTGTTCAGGCCATTTTATTAACACTGAAGAAATAGAAACAAATGAAAGTGAAGGGGACGTTCAATCTGCATTAGCAACTCAGGTCGCGCTAGGGAGTGATTCAGGAGCTATATACATTATGTCAAATTTTCAGGTAAGGGTAGCTTTATATATTACTGTATATTTTATATTCAGATATATGTGACGTCGCTTCAGCATGTGAATAAGAAATTAAAAATGGAAGGTTTTATGGGACAGGTATATTCGACCGAATTTGCGAATATCAACTATCCTATTAGAAGAATGAATACGCTAAAAGGTGGAGATACACAAGGTACCGACAGCATTCTTTGTGGAGGTCACTTCAATGCACTGTCAGTCCTTAGGAATGGGGTTGTAAGTTCATTGTATAATCACTCGGAAATTTGTGGCTGTCATCTTGATATTTCTCTTGTGTCTTTGTTCCTCATTCACGGACCTTTTGATTTCATTATGTATTTACAGGAAGTAACGAATCAGACTTTACCAGATTGGGTTAGTTCAATCGTCGTAGAAGATGTGGATGGTGATGGGGTTGAGGAAGTAGTTGTCGGCTGCTTAAATAATGATATATTTGGATTAAAGCTTCAATTTACGTGAAAACAAAAATGAAATGGGATGTAGATACGCTAATGCGATGTCCCGTGTGTATGCACGATGGTGTATAATGGTACATGCACGATTTTTGCGCGATCCTAATTATAGTGGATTCTCTCAACCGCGTTAAGCCGAGGTTTCTGTGGTACCTGACCGAGATTGATACACTATGTGTTTGCACGTGTGCTTGCAAACTAAACTGAATCAATGTATGTATTCAATGCAAGAATAAATCGCTCATCTGTAAATGAATATGTGATTTTTATTAATTTTTTCATCTACACTTATTTACATATAATTGAAATCTTCAAGCCCATTGGCTATATGCAATCATCTTGTTATAAATATGGAGTAATGAACACAGTCCGATGAAATCACTCTACATACATACATCTAAATATAGCGTGCATCTGGTTGGCGTAGAAAGTTATAATCTAATCATCATCAGAACTACTTCCAAAGATTTCCTCCGCGTCTTTTCTTTTCACATCCTCGCGTTCACTCTCCGAGCCACTGTCCGATCCGCTGCCTGATCCACTGCCACTAGGACTAGCGCTGCCACTACGTGGGCTGGCACTGCCACTCCTCACGCTGCGAGGACTGGCGCTGCCACTGCGCGGGCTGGCACTGCCACTCCTGAAACTCCCGGCGTCACTCTCGTGTCCACTCTCTGCTCCTGAAGCGTTCCCGTCAGCTTTTTTGTTTGCGGCAACCTCCGTATCACTGCCAACTCCTTCTTCGTCACCTGTATTATCAATGTACGCCAGTTAATATCACCCAATCATAGATAATAATTGAACAATCTAGTCAATAAAGTTGTAGCATTTACCTGATTTCTGGGCTTCTGCATCTCCAAACTGTTCAAACAAGTCTTCTTCTACTTCTTCGCCAGGTGGTGCTAACATAGTTAGACGATTTTCCTATTTGTAAAAAAACACAAATGTGTATCAAGGGAGACATGGTAACAAAAAGACACATACAAATTTCCTCTTATATCAACCAAAAGAAACGTACCTGTGCGCCCTCTTCTTGTTCGTTCAGCAGTCTGTGTTTGACAAATAGTCGCGTGTTTGAGGTCTGCTGGCCTGCTGCTGCTCGCTTTCTTCTCTTACTCAAGCGAACCCTGAAGTATATCATAATGAGAAGTGATTAGGTTGCGAATATTATCATAGGAGATGTCATTAAACTGAGCGAATTGTACATTCATTGATAATCTTTAACCATTACCTAGTTTCCAGTTCATTATAGAACACACCGTCTTCTTTAAATACCATGAAGTAAGTTTCCTCATATCCTTTCGACATTTTATTTTTAACATTCCAATTGTATTCTCTGGCAAGCGTGTACTGATACCTGTCAAATCATAAAAATGATATTACATACAGTGAATTAAGAGCTATGCACAACGTCTGTTAGATATACCGGTAGATTATGGATATAAGTGAAGAAAATAGATAGGAATAATATTAAAATTTATAAAGTTTGACACGCACTCATCTTCTTCTTCGTAGTCAACACCAGATTCTTGATCGCGTTTCCGTTTTTTGGTCGTATCTTCTGTGGGAAGGAAGTAGGCTACAAACTGATCTCCACTCTCGTCCACCATACCCCTGGTTGTAGGAAAGTTAACACATCAGGAATTGTCACATTACAACCTTTTAATCGACTGAGAAAAAACCCCAGATTGTTTGTGATGAACTTAAGATAGCCCTCAATGTTTATACCTGATCATAGCCTGAGACATCTCCTCATTCTGGTTAGTGCTTGCAGTTGATTTCCTGGCGGGGTCTGAGTCAAATATAACCTGAGCACATGGATGCCTCCAAAGCTACAAAATAGAATACATTTGTGTCATTATCATTATCCATTATTCTTTGACAGGCAAGTTTCCTCATTAGAACGATATTTCAATTAGGTATGGAGATACAAAACAACTATACTCACATCAAAGTCAGGAAAGACTGGCAATTCTTCGACAGCTGTAACGCCTGGTTTGGTGTGATGTTTCTCAATCTATAATTATAATTGTATTGTTAAACATATCAATTATTGCATCAGGATAAAAATCCCACATATGCATGTACAGTATATGTATAGAAAAATATCATAGGCCAGGATAATTACAGGAACTTTGGTGGCTTCAAACGATCTCTCTATGGCCTGTATCTGACTATCGCGATCTTTATAGAGGTCCTCTTCCTTGAAATACTTCTTTATGTTGAATCCGACCCTAAAGTATTAGAGATGGGGGTGTGAAATTCATCTGCCTAAATATGTATTAATGGAGATATTCAAGTTTTAGAGGAACAAATAAATGTTTAGTTAACCTTGATTCGGCCTTTTCTGCGCTCTGAGTAAATCGATTATATTCCGTAGAAATGTACTCTGTTTTTCGAAGCCATGATACATTCTTGTTGTGATGTCTGGACCTATAGACAATTCAGAAGCAATACAAGATTACCGGATACCGGTAATCACTATTCAACGAATTAAACTGAACTTTCTCCACTGTGCACTTTATTAACAATAGTTTGATGTGTATACCGTTTTGAATCAGAAGCTGATGATGATTCCTCCTCTAAAAGCCGTTCATCCTCTTCGTCTAACGCGGCTAATAGGCACAAAAAAACATTTAAGATATACTGGACACTGTGTACAAGCAGTTTTTGATATATGACTAGGATGCCCAAATAGCTTGTACATGTACATGTATTGCTAATATGTTTGGTTTTAAACCCATGACTAACTTACCGTGTGGATCAAATTTATATGTCTCTGGGTTGATAAGATCAATGGTCACACCAAGATCGTTTTCCGTTAGGTGCTCGTACTTGTAGCTGCTCTCTAGTGATGTGGCTTTGTACTCAACATATCTGAAATAGCAAAATACATATTTTCTGGACCATGTGTTTATATCGCGGTGATACTAGTTCAAAACGAGTATGCAAGAAAACCACATATTCATTGTTTTCATTTGTCAAATTTATAAAAGGTATTATCAAATAGTGGTTATCGACCTCACCTATTGGAATCGAATGGGTATGTGATGAACTTTGGGTCGAATGGAATATCTGGAAGAGTATTGTTGTACTTCACTTTGCAAACTAATTCCGACCTGCAACAGATAGCATAAACATTTGTCTAGGAGCCAAATCGACAGATTTTCTCTGAAAATGTATTCTCTGTACATAAATGCTACATTTAGAATATAATACTACTGCAAGGTACATGTACATGCATTTGCATACACGTATAGATATAGATATTTTAGATACACACGTCTGATTTAAATACCTAAATAACTAGCATCACATAATTGCGAGCTCATAGTCAAACTATCAATATGGATATGACTTTTTGTCCAGCCTCATGTGACGTGCATATGCTCGATATACATAGTAGAGGTGTGCCAATTGACTACCGGTAGGTGTATATTAATGAAATTTGACTTATCCAATTGTATAATACATATGACCGTGAAATTGAACGTTAGTTACTAATGTTTAGTGCTGTTATTAAGATAACGAACATCGAACCATATTATTAGATGTTAATAGCGGTTTTTAAAACGTATAGGCTTCTCCTGCGGTATGTACCGCAGGAGTAGTGAGAAAGCCCTCTTTAGGCTTCTCCTGCGGTACCCGAAATTGCGTTTCACTCTAATGCAATTACACCAGTCCTCTGATCAATTGAATCCTCAATCACACCTATAGAACTAAAACAATAGTTCCGTTTTCGTTAACTCACCTGAGTTGATTATATTAATATTCCAAAGTAAGATGTTTCGAATGAAAAGAGATATTATCTTGTTCAAACTGGTGCAATTTTGATTATTTTGTAGAAATCATGGCTAAAGGGAATTTGTTTGACTTTTAATGGAACTTCTAACACATCACACTTTCTCGGTTAACTTCCGAAGATTGTGTGAGTGCGCTTTCTCTTAGTAGTAGACAGACTGCGTCAATTGCATCATTTCAAATGCAATTACAGGGTACCGCAGGAGAAGCCTAGAGGAGGCTTTCTCATTACCCCTGCGGTACTCGACTACCGCAGGAGAAGCCTCTGCCTTTTTAAAAACTGAAAACTGAAATCAGGGGAAAATAATAATTACTTAGCAACGATTTTGAAATAACGATTATCTTAAAGTTATGTATAACAATATATAACGTTTGGTTGATATTCTACCCCGCGTCTAATTCCTGTTCAGGGCTAAACAAAGAAGGAGCTAATAAGCTTAAATTGTGTATGTGTACATGATAAAATTCATGAATCCTAGATGACCCGTTTAATTATCATCACTTCGTTATTGTATGTACGTACATGTACAACGTTCAACATATATATGATTTCACTCAGTTCAGTTATAAGGTGAATACAAATCAATGCAATAGATAATGGCCTGTAAACATTATGCATGGGCTCGTAATGGGTAGAATCACTAACGAATGTAAACAGTCACTCATTGTGGTTATTTATCACTTCGGCCGTTCGATTAACTTATGGAAGGATGTACATTTCGTATTTCACACAAGCTGATTATTGTAATCGGTGTAAATCACTACTGGTTATCATATCATGTATACGAATTCATGTATACACTATTTTCTATTTAAACATTTCATATTATTGATTATAATAAGAATAAATAATCCCCCAATTACCTTTTATCCGCAGCTCTAGACCGGCTAGATCCTTCTCTTGAATTCGTCTGCACCGTCGGAGGCATGTTGCATTCATATAAAAAGAAATTATAACAACTAACTTCAAAGATTGCGGTGTTGCATTTTCCACGCTATATTATCGCCTAATCAACGAACAGTCGTTTCTAAAATATATACGTTGATATAGCAAAACACGAATCAAAGTATCTATTTATAGGAACTTACCACTACTTGATTAATCTGCTTGTTATTAAAATAAAACAGGAATTATTTATGATTGATTCACGTAAGTGTCGATAAATTTAATGGTTCTCATGAAACTCTAGGGGAATAAGTCAGTCAAATCATCATTGAAGTTTAGTCAACACCTGATAAAAATGGCGGCGCCCGGCACAAGTGCTCCATCCACAGCCTCCCATTCTGGAGATGTGGACCCAATCTCGAAGTTTAAGGGACTCATTCCCAGACTACGTGATTCTCTAGCTGTACGGGCGTTTATTCTTGTTAAATTTATGGCATGATTGTTGCTTTAAATATCAGAACTAGTACACTAAGTAGCCTTATTTCAAGGCCCATGCATTGTTGTTCCGCTATCAACACTGTGTATCCCAAGGTGTTTGTACAGTGGGCCCCTGGAATTACCCCCGACCCGGCTAGATCCTTCTCTTGAATTCGTCTGCACCGTCGGAGGCATGTTGCATTCATATAAAAAGAAATTATAACAACTAACTTCAAAGATTGCGGTGTTGCATTTTCCACGCTATATTATCGCCTAATCAACGAACAGTCGTTTCTAAAATATATACGTTGATATAGCAAAACACGAATCAAAGTATCTATTTATAGGAACTTACCACTACTTGATTAATCTGCTTGTTATTAAAATAAAACAGGAATTATTTATGATTGATTCACGTAAGTGTCGATAAATTTAATGGTTCTCATGAAACTCTAGGGGAATAAGTCAGTCAAATCATCATTGAAGTTTAGTCAACACCTGATAAAAATGGCGGCGCCCGGCACAAGTGCTCCATCCACAGCCTCCCATTCTGGAGATGTGGACCCAATCTCGAAGTTTAAGGGACTCATTCCCAGACTACGTGATTCTCTAGCTGTACGGGCGTTTATTCTTGTTAAATTTATGGCATGATTGTTGCTTTAAATATCAGAACTAGTACACTAAGTAGCCTTATTTCAAGGCCCATGCATTGTTGTTCCGCTATCAACACTGTGTATCCCAAGGTGTTTGTACAGTGGGCCCCTGGAATTACCCCCGCCCCCATTGCAATCGCAGATTTCGGGGTCCATAGTATTTACTTGCCATAGGTACTTCTTCTAAGACCTGATATATATGTCAGCTTTGACGGAACTTATTTTCGGAACATTAGGCGATTCAGGTCTTTTTTAGTTAAAAGGTTTGCCCAATAGATACCTCCTTGTTGAAGGGAAAGTGAAACCATTAGGCATATACCCCGATCAGATCATGTATGATAACGACCCAGGTGTACCACTTTGCAAATCATATGTCACCTTTGTCACTTTCACTAAAATTGAATTAAATACGGGATGTCATTACAATGTAAAATAGCAATACACTTTCCTTCCCACTGCCATTAGTTATCATCTACCAGTTATTTTTAATCTTGCAGAATGTGATGAAAGTTTCTGCCCAAGTGTTCTATCAGAACTTGCAGATAGACGTTCTGTAAGTATTACAACTTGTTCTTGATATGCTTTGTCACATTTACATTGGATTTACTACGAGTGTATTCCATTTATTGTGTGGACACTAAATACGTTATCATTTAAACTGCAAACATTTCTATCATACCAGGAAGAGCAGCGATACACCTTCACAGAGAATCGATAAAAGTTTAGAAGAATTTTATGGTATTTGTGATCAGATCGAACTAAATTTGGTAAGATATATGATTTTAAACATACCACCTCACTTATAACTTGTAGTAGTTAGTCTAATAAACAAATCCAAAAATATATATATGGAGTATTCAGTTTGGTGCCATTCAAAAGGCATGCAATTGAATGATTGTATGCAAACGTGATATATAACACTTTTGGATCATGTATGGTATTACAAACTGTGTGCATTTACAAGTCATCAAATCAGTCATGCAAGATTGTGAATCATTGTTGTTGATTTTTTTTACAGAGACTCGCATTGGATTGTCATCATCAAAGTATTGACAATATGAAAAACATACCTGTACCTGTCCAAGGCCATAACTCAAAACAGGAGCAGCAAACTCAAGAGACACAGTCATATGCACAGTATTTAAATACAGTTAAATTGCAAATTACTAGCGCGAAAGATCTGCACGATACCTTATTGGAATGTTCAAAAAAGATATCTGAAAGACAATCCCAACCGACTCCACATCAACTACAGCAACCTCATTCAGGATCGTCTCATTTACAGAATCAAGTACAAGCATAGATTGTGTAGGCTTTAGTTGTAGGCTCTACTTTTAAGTCAAGCATACCTGAGACTGTAAACATGTATATCAGCTAAGAGAAGACTATCTAATTATTTTGTGAATACGGCTGACATATTAGGGATACATATGTCTCTTTGTATGGGCAAAAACATTAATGGCATATGTATAGATTGGAATGTTTTAAATTGATGATTTGCATGCACTATTTGGTTATTCGTGATGTTTAAAACTCCTCAAGGAAATACATGTACTGAGCAAACATTGCCAATGAACAAAAGCGGCATAAGCATTCCACAGAGAAATTGCATTTATTTTATGGCAATAGTTGTATTGTGAAAATTAAAATGTTTAAATTCAACTCATTTTTCACTTTTTCTTAAAACCAAAGTCTTCCATGAACCGGTATTAATTCTCCTGTCTTACTAGGCATCACATAATTCAAAGATTAAAGATTAAGCAAATTTCTATGGGACTATTTTGTGACTACTATGATGTACCATGTAGTAGTATCCTATAATAATCAGTGGCGCCTCCTGTTTACCAAATGACGTCAGCTTAAAAACAAATATGGCGCCTGAATGTTATGATCGTGAACGTGCTGTCTGATGTGTATGACATTTAGTTCAAACTGAAGGCTTTGTGTTCACTGTAACTATTTCAAAATGCCGTGGTACTTTCCCTGGTCAGATTCCATTAAGAAAAGAGCCGTTAGGTACTTGTTACAACATTATTTAGGCCACTTTCTCAAAGAAAAATTAAGCTTAGAACAGCTGAGTGTGGATCTATACAATGGAACTGGATGTATCAAAGATGTGATGCTCGATGTCGTGGTAAGTTGCGATCATTTCCCTCCGTTTCACTCAGTTCCATTTCTAGTCACCTAATCAAACATTATACCTCAATAACCTCAGCCTAAGGTCCTGGAATACCACAGGCGTTTTACAGATTCGCCTCGGGTTGACCCCGTTCAGGCAAAGAATTGTTTAACTTGTGAACTACGCATTTGGAGGTTAATTTGGATATATGCCAGTTTTGTTTGTCTCTGGTCAGTAATTAGGTGGATGATTATTATTCTTTGTTGTCACTGGTATTTGTTGAACATGCTCAGGTAGTTGCCATGATGGCAATCTAAATTTTCTGCAATGCTCCATTGAAACAAGCATTATTTAGTAAGAATGAATAGTGTTTTTAACGTATGTACATGTACTCCTTACTTCATCCTGCTCCCTGTGGAACTTTCTAACCATGACGAGTAGTAATTCAAAATTATGATATACTTGTACAATCAATTTCTTGAACTATTTTCTGCAACCTATTCTGAACAAAGAATGCAATTTTCGGTATTTTTGGAATTTCGTTCCTCTCAAACCGGATCTGTTTTTCTTTAAACCAATATTATC
Source organism: Armandia brevis (assembly GCA_035585475.1). Taxonomy (NCBI): domain Eukaryota; kingdom Metazoa; phylum Annelida; class Polychaeta; family Opheliidae; genus Armandia; species Armandia brevis. The sequence goes on from JAXGGS010133309.1 coordinate 24,588, forward strand.
ATGGTATTGTACAGGCATTGATGAGCATCATTGCTACATAAAGCAATTGATACTACCACTGCTTATGTCATTACTCTTTTCCATGTGTATCTGTGAGGAATTCACTTTGTCGAGTATATGGTTGCTTTTGATAATTAATACAAAAACAATTACAAATACAGCAGAAATGCATTTTCGCGGATTATTATGCCTACTGGTACCCCCCTTAAAAATGTATAAATCAATCAATTATTGACGAACGAATGTGATCTCATATCATATTTTAGTCGCTCAACGAGGCCCTCGACGGAGTCAATGCTCCTATTGAAATCGTTGATGGATTCATTGGGAGCATATGTGTCACTATACCATGGTCCACCCTAATGAACGACAACACATGTGTGGAGATTCAAAATTTAGAGATTACGCTTCAACCACGTCAGAGACCGGACAATACAGGTAACAGTTGTAAGCTTTTAGGTGAATTTCCGATTCACACTTTCATGGTGCAATGCGCCCATGCTATTTCAATTGTGGATTTTTTTTTCAAATTAGGTATGTAATGCATGAATCTATTACAATGTTTCGTGATATATAACACAATCAGTGATATTGCTCTCTTTGCAGTCGTGATGTTGGATTCAATGTTTAGCAGTATGACAACCAGTATGCAACTGGCCCAAGAATGCCTGAAGCAGGGACCAAGCGAGGGTGAACAACAGGCTGACAATGCACAACCATTTGAAGGCCTAGAAATGTTTGCTCAGACCATTGAAGCAGGTACATCTTCTACGTTGCACTTCGTACTTGACTTTTTCTATTATACCAGTGCGTTTTATTTCGTTTTAAATTATAAAGGGGAGCTGCGAACTCCAAATAAATTGCCGAGCTAAGTGTACATCAATGAGTTGATATACATGTAATATAATGGTACAAGCAAATTCTTCATCACTCTCTTGATTACCTTGCAGTATTATCAAGGATAAAGGTATCATTTAAAGATACTATAATTCGTTTAGAGCATTTGCCCAAGGATTCTTCAACTGGGGCTGCTCTAGAATGTAGAATTGCCAGGTGAACAAGTTTTTACATTTCCTTAAGATATACATTTATTTTGAAATACAGTCATTGAACGATTCCACCCTTTAACGTGCATTATTGTATTTTGAGTACATGTATAATCATCGAATTTTCTT
>JAXGGS010133309.1:25862-40025 GCA_035585475.1 Armandia brevis
ATACAGTCATTGAACGATTCCACCCTTTAACGTGCATTATTGTATTTTGAGTACATGTATAATCATCGAATTTTCTTGTAGAATTGAATACTACGATGATTTGGCTTCGAACCCTGGGAGTTCTGTAGATACCCCAGGATATGATTCTGCAAAAAATGTCTTTGAGCCGGCAGCGATTGCGCACAAAAATTTGAAATTAATGGGTGTACAACTTTTCTGTGATGAGTTTCCTGCAAGTCACAGAACTTTCAATCGCTCTTTCTCCACGGACAGGACACCGACAGGACCGCATTCACCCCAAGTGAGTCTGTTTACATGATTCGAATGATACGTCACACTCAGCTTAAAATCATTTGCATCAAGTTAAATATTTTCCTTTCGATTCTATATCAGATGTATGAGCCCGGACCTTCGCCCCCGCTATTCCAAATGGAGCAACCTAAAACAGCACAAGCCTCCAGCTCTACTGAAGTGAAAGATTCCGAACCTATACAAATAGCATCGTTTACCGGGAAGCTGGAACTCAAGTTAAAGATTAAACAAAAAGATGAACTTCCAGGCCCTAAGGTTTGTGTGATTTTTCCCATAACAGATGTGTTTAAGTGAAAGGTTATTTTGATTATTTAGATTCAAATACGATGTTTTAATTGCAGTTGGAACTTGACAGCCAATTCGGAAGCATGAACATGCACTTATCCCCAAGACAAGTCCACCTCCTTCTTGAGATTGCTAATGGACTAGCGACTCCTGGTATGCATTCAATTAAGTTTTTCCAATACATATGTCAACTATAGGGTTGAGAATATCAGTAAATGATGAGTTACATCAGTCGACAAGTGTAGACATGTCCGCTCCATTACAGACATCTGTGATGACAGTAATATGAGACCAATTCGTGGCGCTAAACAATTTGAGTCAGAGAGGGAGCCTCATCGATCTAATCAGCCAGCACAGTCTCAGTACCAGTCTCTGGGTCAGCAGCAAAGTCATGGCTGGGGAGGTATGGGAGAGTTACGTCAAACGTGGCAAGAACCAGAGTCTCATTTACCGCTTGGTGAGTAGGATACTGCACTGTGAAAATTCCCGTATTATTTGGGTTCTCAGTCTTTGTTGCTTTAGTACCGCGGGAAATCCCCGATACCTGCTCTATCGGGATACATTTTACATAATTTCTTCCCGTATAGTGTTCTATCGACACTGCTACGTCTATTTATGAAAACATGATTATTTATTCATTTAATTGGAAATTAATTAACTTCGATATTGAAACAGATGACTCGGATGAAGAAATTTACTTTGATATGCCTCATGGCAGACATCAGGATGATATGGAGAGTTCCTTTACGAGTAGTACATCAACCAAATCTGCAGGTATAATTTAAGAGTATTAATTTTTTTGTTACATGTATTAGCATTCATTTTTTATATTAAGTACAGTTATCTATTTGAGAACATTATCTTCACGGTATGTTTGAATATTGTCACAGGTTCATATTACAACTACGTAGTTGGCTACAGCAAGAGCAGGGACCGAGAGTCCCCATTCCAAGCCACTATTCCCAAGGGTGCTAGACAATCTCGAAACAAACCGCAGAGGCGGGGTGAGTTCAAGTCTAGCACATCCGTAATGTTCCATTCCACTACCATTAACGTTTCTATTACTTAGCAGATCAATAACTCACACATCATTTTCAGAGCCTTTACAAAAACTGTTGGATGACCCCACTGCAGAAACAAATAAATATAAATTCAAAATAAGTTTTGTGTCGGCAATGGTTCTCCACGAGGACCCTCCTAAAACACCCAGTGATGGGATAGATCCCGAACAAACGTCTTGGGAGAAACTGCGGGACATGGCACACAAGTACTTCAGCAGAGCACAGGGTATCTCCACCACTGGCATGAACACCGATCTAGCCAAACTCAGGGAAGATTTCTCAAAAAGTTGTCCCCACGACCACCTCAGGTATTATACCCGATTGCTGTATGATATTAATAATTAACAATACATGTGCATTGCCGAATTATGAACCATTATAATGTAGTAATAAAACCCCTTTATTTTTGCAGCTTACTCTGTAAACCTATCACTATCGAATGTACACAAAAGGTGAGCGCCGCCGTTCGCAGCATAGCGGCTGATGTCAGCATTGGCATCGGGGAGCTTGTTGAAGCTGTGTTTGATAGACACGGAGCCACGCATTCCTTGATGGGGTTCCACCTTCCTATCGAAAACATACTGCCTGAATATTGCGAGGTAAATTACATCAGTGATGTATATTCTTTTATATACTACTTACATTCCACCTCTGGCGTGTATGCACGTGATTGTGTAATGGCAAGATGCTATAAAGAACACATATTCCCTGTTGATTTAAAATTCTAATTATTTATTTGTGCCACGAGTTATTGCAAAACACGTGTAGAAAGACTTTTATTGGAAATAATAGTCGTTGATGAGTTTGATTTAGAGTACCGGTACACGTAATACACTAACAATGTTATGCAGTTGGGTAAGAGTCTGATATGTAGTCAGTGGTCGATCAAGACCAAATATAAAAACAATTTATTTCGACAAAATAGCCATCAACCACTTAACACGTATCCAATATATGTACATGAACATGCATTGATGATTGGCCACGCTGTGCGTAACACGCGCACTTTTGATCCAGCTTGCTTCCTTGTGCAAAACACTATCACATGAAAGTTCACAAAGACGTCATCATTGAATTGTTTGATTACACTTGAGCATGTGATATTATCAACACAAATGACGAAACAATGCACTTTATTTACCAAAATAAACAAATGTTATACAGAACTATCTGTCTGTATATGACCGGCAGGAATTTCCTCATAGGCACCATCGGCAGGAATCTCTGAGTACAAGTGAGTGTTCATGGGAGCGTACCCAGCAGGGTTTATCCCGGGGGATACCTGCCCACTGAGAGAATAGTTCACATTGTTTCCTCCCATATAATGAGGCTGCTGGCCGCCCCTCGGATAGTTGGGTTGATCTGACGCTGGCCGAGGAGGAGGGTATTGTTGAGCTCCGTTGTCACGTAACATTACGGGGTTAAGGTATCCCTCCATATCTTGTGGCCTCGGCGGTAGTGAAGGTGGCCTTTGTTTTATGGCTCTGGGCTCGGGCACGTACCTAGTGGCTGAGCCAGCACTCACTATACTCATTGTACTGCCCCGAGACTTGAGCATATCAAATATCCTGTTTCTCTCCTCAGCAGTAAAACCCTCTATGCTCTTTGAGAGACCCTCGTTTTTGTAGTTTTGTAAGTTTTCTGATTTTGAAGGCTTTGAGAATCGCTTTGATTCCGTGCCTAAACGAGGGGTGCCCGTGGCACTGAAGGAAAACGGTACATTCCTGTTTCCTCCGTCAGGTTGGTCCTGGGCGTTCTTTTTCCGATGCCGCCGAACTAAAAACACCGTCAGTACAATAATCAGAGCTAGCACTGCTATGCCACCCACTGCTGCTCCCACAATAATACCGACATTAGGTGGAGGCACCAGGGGCAAGCCCTGCTCCTTGGTCAACACTCTCTCACACGCTTTAGTAGGGAAATTCCACACCACATCCTGACGGAGCAGCAACTCGACACACACGTGGTAATCTGTCTCCGGATATAAATTCTGTATCAGGCTCTGGCGGGCATTTTTACTCTCGTACTGTTCCTCGGGGAGGCCGACATCTCCGTCCTGCCAGTGCTGGATGAGGAAGCCGTTAAGGTTGGGCACCCCCTCCACCTGCCACGTGACGAGCATCGATGTGTCCGTGACGCCCGTGATGTTGAGCACTAACGCCTCGGGTTTCTCTGTCGTGCCGGGAATCACGGAGGGGGTCGGTGACGGCGTGGGCACGGGTGTCGTCGTCGTGCTCGTCGTTGTCGGCGTTATATCCTGACACGGCGGGAAAGTCTGCGGTGGATTACACAGGAAATCAGAGATGGGCACGTCTCGGAAGAGCTGACCTCGCAGATTGGACGGCGCGTCACACTTCCAGTTGAGCAGAAAGTCGAGGGCTGGGTCCCGCTGCCTGTCGTGCATGTCCTTTAACCACTTCAGACGACAGTCACAAATAAGCGGATTTTCAGCTAATGATATGTCATAAATGTTGATGTTAAACATGTAAAATGTGCAGTGTCCCAGAGTTGCTATCCTGTTGTTATCAAAATTCAATCTGTCCAGAGAATTTTGGGTGCCAAAGATCGATTTTTGATTTATATTTTGAATACTGTTGTCTTCGAGGTAGAGGTTCTCTAGGTTAGGCATCTGCAGGAAACTCATATCAGGTACCGATGAAATAGAATTCCCTGCCAGTCTGAGAGTTTTCAAGGCTTTTAAATTGTTTACTTTGGCAAAGTCAGCGGAACTGAAGCCTGTATTACTCAAGGACAGAATTCTCAGCGTGTTTTGCTGCTGGTCGAACGCATTTTCTTCGAGTTGAGGTGAAATATTCTGTCCATCTAGGTATAATTCCTCTAGGACCTGCAGGCCACTAAATGGGTTGAGAACACTGCCTGATCCCTGAATTTGATTGTTCTCAAGATTTAAGTGTTTGAGAGAATTGCCTGCTCCCTGAAGCATTTGATCGGTTATACTTCCGATCATGTTGTTCTGAGCAGACAAAAACTCCATGCTTCTCATGTTGTCCAGCAGATCTGTGGGAATATTCTCAATGTTATTATAGTCGAGAAACAGAGTTCTGAGGTTGACCAGAGATCTGAGACCACCCAGTCGGGAGTCTACCATGTTTGTGCTCCGGAGATTAAGTGACTCCAAGGACGATGCCAGAGGTGCGAACGCGCTCACACTTAAACTCGTGACTGAATTCTGACTCAGATCGAGCTTGGCTAGAATTAATCCTGTAAACGATGCGCCCTCCAGCCTGCTGATTTGGTTTTCATGGAGGTCCAATGCTTGTAACTGATTCGTTGTCTGCAAGGCTGCTGTGGGCACGGAGCGAAAACTGTTTTTGTGTAGATTTAAAACAGTGAGTGTATCAGCCTGATCGGAGAGCGTATCACTTTCCAAAGATGCCAGATTGGAATCGGTTATTGTCAGCTCACGTAGCCGGGTAAGCTCTCGAAACGGTCGCGAAGGAAGACTTGTTAAATAAAATCCGTCCAATGTCAGCTTCTCCAGATTGTAGGCCAGATTCACTGCAGCAGTCGGGAAAGTGCTCATTTGATTTGTATGAAGTATTAGTTCTTTCATGTTCGATTCTTGTCCTCGAAATGCGTAAGTTGAAACACTGCTTATTATATTGTCAGTTAAGTCCAGTTTTTCAAACGTAATCCCAGCAAATGCATCATCTGGTATGGACGAGATTCGGTTTCCCACCATAGTGAGAGCGAAATATGGGAAAGAGTCTGGATTAAAGTCTGGTATTTGCGTGAGACCTCTGAAGTTACAGTTTATAATAAGAGCTCCCGGTCTTTCTGTGCTGTCTTCACACTCACAAGCTGGACATGCTCTCACCACCCCTATCCACCCTAGAAACACCACTAATGCGGTCACGGGAGCCATCTCAGCTTTTCTTAGTCGTCTCCTGTAAAAAAAAGTATAAACGCTGGTTAGCGATCGTTTTATAATAAACTCACTCATCGCGTGAATGTGTTGATTTCCGCGTGATGGGGATAAAGCGCACGAAGGCCGCGGGGGTTACCTTGTACGTATCTGTTATCTGATAAAGATATCACAGTTAATCTACACGGTAATCCGCACTACACCTAGGAATGTGCCGCACTATCGTAAGAAAGAGAGACCCGTACCGACGGTCATATATCGCCAACCCTAAAGTAATCGTCATCAAACATTCATATCGCCGTGTTTTTCATTTCTCTTACCGTTTATCTGAGTTGGCAAACACGCCACGTCCTGATATGAAACCACCTGGGAATGGATAGATCCCTTTGTTTAAGTCCTACAGTTTGTAATCAGAATACTTTTCTCAACAATGACCTTTAGACGTCTACGCGAACTTACAAATGACTTTTTATAAACATTTATCACACGGCGTCTGTTTTTATGATACGCTCACGCAGGTCAATCTGACGTATTCACGGGAAATCGATGACATAATCAGTGTGTAAATAATTTCAAGGATATAGTTTCACTATATATGTGCAGTAATGTCACTAAATCAACCCCTATAAGCTCTTCAATAACATCAAACACATGCATATGATGAAGACTAGATGGCAAGGAAAACTATCGGTACTTTGATGACCAAATACTTGTTCCTGAATCCTGGTATGACAATAGGTATAAGTAAGCAATGATAACACATGGTATTGGACTAATGTCCCGTTTCGAATACTCCCACCAATTTAGGTAGTCTATAGTGGAATCTAGCGGATTTTGATGGCAATTGGGTGGATTCCACCATTCAATATTGTGACTTCGTCAGACACAAGTTCTCGCTACAGTTAGGAGATATTTTCTCACAAATGCTCATGAAATTCCACTATTTTCGGCTACTGTGTGCTTAACAGTAAACAAATACTTGTAAGTAAGCAGGTAATTGCGCAGTATGATCTGCACTATGTTATAGGCGGTGTCAATATATTAATCAGATTAATGTCACGAGTCAAATCATATTAAATTGTTGTCATAACTTCTCCACAGGTGGCCGTTAAGTTAAACCCTCAGACCGACCACACTATTACCGACCACTAACACCAAATTGTCCAGATTTATTGCCTGGCCCTTGTCTCTAGCGTTTTATGGCCGAGACTTATCAAAATTTGAGCATCAATATTTGTACTAATGCCATCCTTATCAATAGCCTGTGTGACCGTTGTAGCTTTGCAAGGAAACAATCACTCGCTTCTGTGTTAAAAGCTCTTCACTTTGTGTGGATTTGTGCAATGTCAGTTTACGACTTTAGAGAATCACTTTAATCTGGGCGGGTTTACAACGGTGGTATTTATTTAATTACCCAGTTCACCTGTACCTCGCGGTAATATCCCTGGACTTTGTGTGGTATTTACACATTCACTAGCTGGTGAACTCGGATGTTTAGGGTAGACATAGTCAGCATTTCTGTCTGAGATGTGTATACTGGCAAGGTTTAGTCGTTACAAGCCGATCATCACCTACTGTGATCCTTATTGATGGTAGACCCCAGCCGACAGTTAACCTGGTGGAATGCTTCACAGACCCGGGGGTCACATATAATTGTGCTGCATGTATATCAACTATAGGTATATATATAAATGCGCCTACCAGCATTAAACTCCTACAGCAATATGAGCGACGCGTTAACTACTGAAAACTAAAACTCACCTCCACAGGGCAGTCCCTTCACTGCTACATAGTAAAAGTGTGAAATCAATACATGTCCACCTCACGGCGTCATGAGTATTATACCGTGCCGATCAAAGCGTAGTTTAGCGGTTGACAATTATGTTAGAGCATTACACCTGCTTTATAGAATTCAATATGTATGTCGCGTATTCATTAAGACCACTAGAGCATGTAAGAGCCTACGCATACCTACCTTATTATTCGGCGAATGCAGTTGCTGACGTACGCTAAGCTACATTTTACATGTACATGTATGATAATCTATTAGCAAAACTCTTTTGACGATCATCCAACTTTATCCCACGAATTCTTTGTGCGGCTGATCATGACTCTCGGTAGAAGGGTGTGCGCGCGGAGCAGGTGAACAAGAGGCTACTCCGGGCAGCTCGGGTACTGCTCTCGCTATCTCGCGTTTGGTGAACGCGCTGCTCGCTTAAGTGAGCGTCTCATCACAACAAATCTCACCTGTGTAGTTTGCTTTCAGAGGCAACCACGCTCCATATATGGGCAACCGTGCCGAAGTTCACTCTCGGGTCACTGAGAGAACCCATTTGAATACGATGCCGGGTTGGCTATGCAGGCAATGATCAATATTTATGCAGGTTTATACCTCGCCTGGTTTACCTATGATGTTTGTGCAGAGCGCTCGCCCGGCCAGACAAAGGCAGAACTGCGCACAAATAACCGACTGGAATTCCCACTGCTTGGTTAAGCTGTATGTCAGCATGCTGTGTGTTGGTAGATGGAAATTAAACACACACATTCTCACCTGCCTCTCGTTTCTTTAATAATTCACCTTAAATAGTTCGTTTGAAACCTTCTAGAAGATGAAGGTAATTGCGCAACTTTACCTGTTGTTTGAGTGTTTGCCAACTGTCGAGTGCGTTGCGTAGGGGACAATAAAAATATGCGGATCGTGGGTGTCAGTTAAGGGCTGACTAATCTCTGATATCACCTACCTGTGGTTAAAAATATCTGATTATGAGGCTATCAATGGCTAGTATAGTCAATTAAATGTAATTAATTCACGGACCCCGGCTTCTACTTTCGGAGTAACATTTCCTGCTTTGCGATTAACAGTAGTTCTCGGTGATAGTCGATACAAAAACTAAGTAACTGATATATAAATGTAACATAAATTTATTTTGTTTTACTTGTCAACAAGTACAAGAGATATCGCCTATTCAAGGCAACAATAGAACTCAATGTAAGATCTGTTAACACGCGTAAATAACTTGTTGCTCAAATTTCCAGTTTTGAGCATTTTCGATGCAAGATAATAGTCACAGAAAAATATATATTGTAGACAATGCTGATGTATCAGATAATAACACGCCTTCTTGTTGCGGAAATTATGAAGACTTCCAGTGCTTAATAATTGGCAAGGTAAATTATTGTTAATTTGAGAGAGGATATGTAAATATAGACACAACCATGTATAAATTCCCGAATGGTGTTTACGGAATGTCGGCGAATATCTGTAAAATCATGCCCATTTCCGCAAGATGAGTAAGCATGATTTCCTGGTCCGATCACCATATGAACTAGATAAACGGACATCCCGATGATGTATTTTTAACATACGTTTAAATGTACATGTATACTATGTATATGGAAGTCACAATTAGACAATCAGTCTGATCAGATCTACTGATGCGATCACAGTTTATTAAAGGATAATCTCACTCAAGGTTTACACAGTGGTGCCCTCGCCAGGTGTATGTATATACTGATCTCTAGCCGGATCATATCCGGGATGGACAGGTGTGTCCTCACCTGTGGACAGTCTGGGGATGTTCACGCTGACGTCTGCCACGTGGTAGGGCGTCACCTCGGGCTGGTGCCGGTGTCTGGACGGGGACCCCCGCGAGGAGGGTTCTCTCTGTGACGGGTAGGGTTTCCTCCGGCCGTAATCTCCCTCGAACGCCGGGTTAACGTGTCCGGGTGGGAGAGGGGGTGGTGCGGCGGCTGACTGTTGGTTCTGCTGGGGTAAGCCCTGCCCATAATCTCCCACAAAGCCGAGATTAGCCTGGCCTGCCAGGGCTGGCTGTGGTGGGAGGTTAGGGGGGAGCTGCGGAGGAGGGCCGCCTCCCGGCTGAGTGTGTCCGTAATCCCCGGTAAAGGCTGAATTAGCGTGTCCCTGTACCGCGCCCCTCATGCTGCCGGCATTCAGGGCGTTATACTGGCGGGGGTCGGGTAGTACGGGGGGCTGACCACCACCCAGAGCTGTCCCCACCGGAGAATCGGGCAGATCGTACGGGTGGTTCACGTTATACTCTGCTGTCCCTGGATACGCGCTCCCAGTCTTCCTCCCGTGTATCTCCTCGTAACCCTCATCTGCCGGTATCTCGTCATAATCGTTCAACTCATAAGTATCGTAGTCGGCGCCCCTCGCGCCAGGCGGGTAGGGATAAGCCGGCTGTCCACCGTGTCCCCCCGTGGGATCATCCACATACCGAGGATGTAAGCTCCCGTTACTGATCGTGCTGACAGTGCTCTTCCCTCGCGCGGGTTGTGGGTTCTTATCCACTCCTCCCGTCGTCCCCTCGATGTGGGTGTTGCGTTGGTTTTGTCCCTGTATCTCGGCCAGACTCGGAGGTGGACGCGTAAAACGCTTTGATCCATACCCCACCGCCGGAGCTCCATTACTAAATGTGGCCTTCTGTTTTTCCTGTTTGTTTCGCCTTTTACAGACGATTACCACGACGACTATTATGAGTATGATAACCGCGACTGCCCCACCAGCTGCTCCAGCTATAAGTCCTATGCTGACCGTGCCGTCCGTACCGTCAGTCGGATCAACGATAGAATCGGTGTTCCCTCCTGGTGGTGTGGTGGGGTCGGATGGGCCGGGGGTTGGTCCGGCGGTCGGCTCCACCGATGCTCCTCCGCCTTGTGTTGTCTCCGGGGCGGGGGTTGGGGGCTCAGGTGTGGTCGTAAACTGCCAGTAAATTTCATCACAGTTTTTCACATTCGGAGACCCGCTGCACGTAAACTCAGAGGATGTAGCGTCGACAAACCTTTTATTAAATGGTGTTTCGCACTGCCAGTTTAGCAGAAAGTCATAGTTTGTGTCCTGTTCTCGGAGGTGTTTCTCTTTTAACCACTTGAGATTGCAGTCGCAGTGAAGAGGGTTCTGGTCTAAATTCATCTGATAAACCGTTAGCTCATCAGGAAATTGATGAAGAGCACACTCCTCCATTTGAAAAACTTCGTTTCCCCTTAGATTGAGAAGCTTTAGACTGTCTTGTAAACCAAATAACTGTTCCTGAGTAATTGCTGTGAATTTGTTACCACTCAGGTCGATTGTTTTTAATTTGTTAACATTGCGGAAAACATAATCTGGCATCGGGTCTTGCAAATTATTATCACTTAAAACTAAGGTGTTCAACTGTTCTAGTGAACTCACTATCGCCATCTGTTGACTAGTAAAACCAGTTGCTTTCAACGAAAGAGTTTGAAGAGTGTTGCTCTGTTTTTGGAATGTGTCTTCGGTAAGGAATGATGCTATAGCCTGTCCATCTAGGTGCAAATCAGTCAATTCATCAAACACTTTAAAAGTTTCAGAAGACATCATCGATATCTGGTTTCCCTCTAGGTGCAATCTCTTTAGTGATCCTCCTATGCCTCGGAATATATCCTCGTTAATACTATTCATCCGATTATTTTGTAAATCTAACTCAGTTAGAGCTTGCATGCTAGCAAGAATGTCAGTAGCTATTGTGACAATGTTGTTGTTATTTAGTTTAAGTATTTTGAGGTTACGTAACTGTCTAACAGTTGATAAATCGTTATCATTTAAAGTACAATGATCAAGTTTAATTTCCTCTAATGAATTTTCCAATCCATTGAAAGCATCGCTGTTTAGCAAGGAAAATGCATTCTGTGACAAATCTAGGGTTTTTAATCTAGAAAGTCCGGAAAACCCAGAGCTGTCTACTGCTATCCCAGTTGCCTGATAGGAAAATATAAACGCCTCTAAATTACTTAGACTCTTGATGGCGTCGCTAGGTACAGAGGAGAAGCTATTGTCATGTAAATCAAGGTTTTTTAAAACATTGCGCTGGGGATCAAATACATTCGCCTGTAGTGACCCCAACCCTGAAGCCGTGATGGTTAAATCCTCTAACTTTGTAAGGTATTGGAACGGACCAGGCGGTAGCGTTGCAAGAAAGAAATTATTTATTTCTAATTTGACTAAATTTCTTTGAACGTTTATAGCTTGCGTTGGAAACTCACTCATTCCGTTTGAATGAAGCGTTAGAGATTTTATATCCACATTTGTCCCTTTAAAAGCATTGGCCTGAATAGTGGCGATACGGTTTTCCATCAGGTCCAACTCCTCGAATCCTATTCCGGCAAATGCATTATCCTTTATCTCTGTAATTCTGTTTCCTCGTAAAATAAGCCTGTAATACGTGGTTGTATCAGGTGTAAAAGTCGGAACTTCTGTTAGGCCCTTGTATGCGCATTCAATGTTCAGTCTCCCAATCTGAAGCTCGTCCAATTCGCAGTTACACCGTGTGGTAGGACAGGTGAATGCAAGCACCACGTGAAGCAAAAATATCACGAACGTGAACAATATTGATTCCTCCATGTTTAGGTATTGATTTTCTCTCCGTATGTGTTATCTGAAATGCGACAAATAGGCAGTTTAGTATTAACATAAATTCCTAGTGGATCATATCAGACAAAGTTGGCAGAAATGTACATGGGAATTCCGATATGTAACGATGATTATATACGCAATACGCTTTAAAATGAGTGCATCAGCCTAGTTAACACGATTAAGTCCATCGTGAGCCAATGTTTGATTTACATATCTGAGTTATAGGAGAATTAGATGTGATTAATAATAAGATTTGACCTACCTGTAAAAGGTTCCCTCTCTCCGTCAGTTCAGTATCAGTCTGGTTTGAAATTTCATTGTCCCACATTGGTATCCGATACAAAGAATGTTCGCAATTTACCTGTTTCACATTTTACCTGTATGTTCAAGTCCTTAAGACGTGTACATTTTGATACTAAAGTTAATTTGTTTTCGCAAGCTGGGTAAGCATCAATTAAAGCTGCCGCACATCCAAATGAGCAATACTCGTAGTGGTGTCTCTTGAAAAACGGAATGTATCGTATCCGGTTTACCTTGTCGGGCTGTACAGGTTGACAGTCACGTTAATATTCAGTGGCTCGTGCGCAGATCGTTCATCGCTGAATCACTGAATACGGTTAGCTGCCTTAACAAGTTCTACAGGTGTGCACCGGAGCGTTTGTCTCACGTTAGCTCGGTTAGTTGTACCGCTCTCCGTGAACGCTGGCAGTCTGACATGTAAAACCGACCAAACCGTTCGCAGTGACACAATGCTCCTGCATAGTTTACCTGATCGTATCATATACTGGCCATCGCTGATAAATATTTAGCCACCGCATACAAACGCATATGCCGTTTTGACGGACGTGGGCTCTTGTTTGATATTAAGATTTGGCCGGACGGTCATTGTCGTTACAGATGTATAGATGTTAAACCTCGCCAAGATATGATCCGTATAATCCGCATTTAACGCAACCACCCACGGCTTCGCCCGTACATGTTCTCGAGATGAATGCATCTCGCAACAAAAGTGACATCATTAGATATGCTACGAAAGCCGCAATCTAATTAGGGTTATTATCTTTACCTACCTGTGTTGATTGCAATCGTCATGATTACTTCTGTCAACAATCAAGCGTGGGTAGCCACAACATCACTAACGAAGTCAGACACCTTTGACCCATCACCTAACTGCTACCTAGAAAGTAATATCCTTCGTGTATGCCGAAGTAATTAAATGGAAAGTTCACTTATAAATAGCCCAACTCCTCGCCACTTCTAAACATTACATCTCCGCTCTTTTGCTAGCCTTCTGTAATTGTGAGTATTTCCTCGGTTAAACGCGATCCAACTCGCCTGACAGCTGCAGTCTGTGTGTGAGAAAAAACAACACCCAGATGAATTGGTATGACGAACTCCCTAAAGATTCCCCCGAGCGAGGCACACAGATGAAAACAATCTTAGGAAGGAAGTACAACTGTTAGGGGCAGGGATCAACATTTGGTTCAGCTGGAATTTATTGTAATTCGAGACCAATCAAATAGTTGCTGGTGTCGGAGGCAGCGCGCGCCCGTCACGAGCACGAGATGCGAATTAAAAAAAGTTATCAAATGCCCCGTCAACACTGTATCTGGTGTTTGAGATTTATTGACTGGCTATCAAGCGTATCAATCAATTACATGCGTCCATATCTTAGGTAGATAGCGACCACAGAATGTGAGTTATGACACTCACTCGATCATCTCCTTAGCTACTGATCAGCGAGACGGTAGAGATAAGTTGCAGATTGGGGGTGCGTGGGCGCGGACGCCCGGGGGGATCATGCCGGGATCATGGGGATAGTAAACGCGTAGTGAGCCACTTTATAGCTTCACACGCCCATAGTACTCCCCACTGACATGTGGAATTTGTCTCGCAGTTTTCTGTCAGGAAACAAATATAGCACAGTCATATTTCAACTCCTTTCCTCAAGAATTGCATCAATACGCGATATGAAATTATATTTGATATTTTTAAGCACGATGCATGGGTTCCGAAAGTAATTAATCCACCGCGAACTTGAGCTGACATAATACCAGGGCATCAAGGAAAACTTGCGCCTCATATTGGATCAAAATGTCACGATCTTATGAATAGTTATTTCGAACACATTACTAAATCTGTTTCTTTTTTGCAAATTGACTCAATGGTATTAGCTTAGCAGAGAGGATATCCTTATGTTAAGTCCCACAGTGAAATTTTGTATCTTA